>MU177988.1:9000-28593 GCA_016695465.1 Suillus americanus | reverse complement strand
TACATAGCCTTAGTCTTTTGCTTACTGATCCTCTCGGATATCCTCCAGTATATAAACCTCTGTACAAACTCCTGTAGAGTTTCCTTAGTTCGAATATCGCCTTAGATTTGCTCTATCAACTTAGATTTGCCCATTCCTGCTTCTGGACTTTGGTCCATCTTAGTCTTGCCTTTCGTTAGGCCTAGGGAACTCTTCCCTAGGCCGGACTTCCGAACCTTCGGATTTGTCCTTCCATCCTTATCCATGCTTAAGGATTGATTCCTTAAGCTGGACCTTTGCCTTTCCGGCACTTCCTGTCTTTCCGAGACTATGTCTACTTCCTGTTAACTCCGACTCTACCTAAGTGTAGTCTATTTTTGTTTGTTTCTATTCCGGACCTAGTCTGTAGTAGCCTTTATTCTCCTGTCCTATAATCCTGTCTGCTCCTCTGCTCCTCTGCTCCTCCGCTCTTCCGCTCTTCCACTCTGCCGCTCTTCCGCTCTTCCGCTCTTCCGCTCTTCCGCTCTTCCGCTCTTCCGCTCTTCCGCTCTTCCGCTCTTCCGCTCTTCCGCTCTTCCACTCCTCCGCTCCTCCAGTCCTTTGGATGTCTCAACCTTCGGACATCATAACCTTCGGATGTCCTGTCCTCCAGACCACTCCTCCTATCCAATCCTGCTTTGGACTTTGTCCCTTGCAGCCTCCCTCCATATGTTTCCATCTAGGAAGTTTACCTATAGAAGTCTTACCTTCAGACCTTATGCAGCGGATGAAACTCCTCCAGAGTTTCCTATACTTCTCTAGAACTTTCTGATAGTCCTCCGGAAGTTTCCCGCGCTCATCCGGAAGTCCTTTAGCACTCTACAAGAGTAGCCAGCCTCCGGAAGTCCTTCAGACTTCGTCAGATTCCATCTGGACTTCATTCTGAAATTAAGGGCATGTACTCGGGTAAGGGGCACAGCGCACGAGCTGAGGCCAAGCCCTTCAGATCCCGTCCCCCTTGAGCACCAGTCTTGACAGAGTACCAACTCCCATGTATCGAGTACCGACTCCCTTGTATTGAATACCAACTCCCTTGGACTAAGTACTGACTCCCTTGTATCAAGTACCAACTCCTATGTATTGAGTACTGACTCCCTTGTACTGAGTACCGACTCCCTTGTATTGGGTATTGACTCCCATGTATCGAGTACCAAGTTAAGACTATCGAGATTGGACTATCAAGTTAAGACTATCGAGTATAGACCATTGTATTCAACTGAGTCTCAACTACCAAGTATCAACTACCAACTGTGTAGTTCCGGGTATTGGATCTCGGTACTCAGTACTTGGTCACATCACTTGTGTGCCTGAACTTTCTTGAACACACCACTTTGTAGTATTTTGCTTATAACTCATCAGGATCTCAACTGAAAATGTCATGAGACTATGGAAAGACTACCCTTGACAAGGGCTGCAACTTTGATTTTCTTCAAAAAAATTCATAAGGTCTACCATAGTCACTCCTTATCAAAATCCTAATGGTAGACTATCGTATTATGGTAGTACCGGGTTTTGGATTTCGGTACTTGGTACCTGGTACTCGGTGAAGAGTTTCAAGTGTCAAGTTTTGGGTTTCAGGACTTAGTACTGGGTTTCAGATTTCGGTACTGGTACTTGGTGAAGAGTTTCAAGTTTTGGGGGTCAGATTTCGGTACTTGGTACATGGTACTCGGTGTTTCAAATGTGTAAGGAAATACAAATTTTACATGCTATACATTTTGGCAAGTTTTGAGTTTTGAGTTTGGTAGTACCGGGTTTTGGGTTTTGGTACTCGGTACTTGTAACTTGATGAAATTTGTAAGGAAATACATATTTTACATGATATACATTTGTGCAAGGTTTGAGTTTTGAGTTTGGTAGTACCGGGTTTTGGGTTTCACTTAACTCAATAGCCCAATCTCGATAGCCTAATCTCGATAGCCTAATCTCGATAGTCTTAACTTGAGACTTGGTACTCGATACAAAAGAGTCAGTACTTGGTACAAGGGAGTCAGTACTCGATACAAGGGAGTTGAGACTCAGTACAAGGGAGTCTGTTATGCTCGGCATTGTTTAGATGTCTTAGTATCAAAAGTTCAAAGTCAAAGTCAATGTTCTGATAGCGAGTAAGCTAGTTCTGCAGGCCCTGGTCTGCATAGGTCAAGTTAAAGAAATATGTACGTAGAGAGTATCATATATATAGCTAATGAGAATAGGATTTAAAGCGGAGCTTTAAATAATAGAATGTTCTGGAAAGTTTGATGATGTCATATGGAACGTTAAGGAAGAAAGAGAAAAATAGAACTGTAACATTACCCCCGTTTTAAGGGTAGTAAGCGCTCAAATAATATATCAAAGACGGTGTGCCCGTTTGTAAAGAGAAAGAATTTCAGAAGTGTTACCTAGTTGCCTTTCTGTCATCCATTCGTTCTTGGAACTCGGGAATCCCTTCCACTTAACATTATAGGAGCGTCGAGAGGCACTGCCTCTATGACCAATAATAGCTTCAATTTCGTATTCTTCTTTGCCGTCGACTAGATCAGGAGGCGGAGTAATAAAATTGGGTCCATGTATATCAGTCTTGTGGTATGGTGATAAGAGAGCTGCGTGGAAGATGGGGTGAATGCGCCATTGCGCGGGTAAGGATAATTTATAGGTGACTGGGGATAGGACCTCGGAGATGGTGAATGGTCCTTCGCGCTTAGGAGCAAGCTTGCGATTAGGATAGCCAAGGTGGAGGTTCTTGGCTTCAAGCCAGACGCGGTCGCCTTTAGAAAATGGTATGAATTTAGATGTGATTTGTTGACGCATAGTATTACGTGCGAGTTCATGAGCGGCTAGCGCTTCGTCGTGTGCTTTGTTAAGCATGAATAGACGTTGTTCAATGTTAGGAAAGTCAGTTTTAGGGATAACGTCAGGGAGGTGTTTTGGGTGGTATCCCATCATAAGGTAGAATGGGGAGGTATTGTGTGCAGAATGATGTCGCGAGTTATGGATGAACTCAGCGAGAGGGAGCATGGAGTCCCATCCTGTCTGGTCATTTGCGCAAAAGATACAAAGGTAGACTTCGAGTTCTTGGTTAACTCGCTCAGTCTCGCCATTGCTCTGGGGGTGGAATGCGGTGGAAAGGGAATTCTTGTATCCGAGGAGTCTTCCGAGTTCGATCTGGAATCTAGAAGCAAACTGTGGTCCGCAGTCAGATATAATTTTATCATAAAGTCCAAAATGAGAGAAAACTTTAGAAAAGAAAATGTTGGCTACTCCTTCAGCGTCTATAGTTTTCATGCAAGGGGTGAGAATTACCCCCTTCGAAAGTCCATGGTCGACTACGACCATGATAGAGTCAAAGCCATCAGATAGTGGGAGGTCAGTGATGAGGTTGGTGGAACAATGAGCGAATGGTCTCATAGAGAGCGGAGTGGGGATAGGAAAAGTGGAGGGGAAGATGGGTGCATGTTTACTTTGTTCTGTTGGCAGATCGCACAGCCATCGATGAAGTTCTTGACAAAGGTGGCGAGGCCTAGCCACCAGTAGTTGTGAGAAAGGAGTTCTTGGGTTTTAAAGTGCCCAGGATGTCCTGCAGTAGGGGAGTCATGATGTAGTGACACTAGGTCACGGCAGAGTTCGCGGTCGGGAGGAATGTAAGTAAGTCCTTTGTATCATAATAATCCATCGCTCAATTTCCAGTCGGAAAGAGCAGAGCAGAAGGGGGGAGGAATGGAGGGATGAGAGAAAGAGTCTGAGACGTGTGTAAGTAAAGAATCGGTTGCGGATGCAGAGTGAATTCTGTCCGTGAGAGAAAGGGAAATATTGTTTATGAATAGCGAGTCTGGTAATAATTGTATGGCGATATTGTCCTTTTCGACGTATTCATCCAGAAGGTGATCCAATCTACGTGATAATAAGTCCGGTATAATAAGATCTTTCCCAGGAACGTGGGAAATATTGAGTTTAAATTTGGAAAGGAAGGTCTGCCACTGTGCTTGGCGGCGGTTCAAGTGTTGTATGTCCCTGAAATATTGAAGGTTTTTATGGTCAGTGTGTACGAGGACAGGGAAAGGAGATCCGAGTAAATAGTGTCACCAAGCTTTCAAAGCTCGGATGATTGCCAATAGTTCTCTGTCATAGATTTGATAATTTCATTCAGCAGGATTAAAAGATTGAGAAAGGAAAGAACATGGTAACCAGTTACCATTGGCGTCTTGTTGTAAAAGAACGCCACCTGTTGCATAAAGGGAGGCGTCGGTTGCAATGGAGAAGGGTCGATTTTTGTCGAGTATTTGGAGGATCGGTGAAGAGGTGAAGATACACTTCAGCCTATTAAAGGCTTCCTTGCATTCTTGGTTCCAGATGAAGCTTACATCTTTTTTCGTGAGATCTATTAAGGGTCGCGCAATCGTGGAGTAGTTAGCAATAAATCGTCGGTAAAAGTTAGCGAATCCGAGGAATGATCGGACTTCCTTTACTTTCATGGGAGTCTTCCATTCGGATATACCTTTGAGTTTTATAGGGTCCATTGTGATTGATCCAGGTTTAATGATCATGCCGAGGTATTCGATGTTGTCAACGTTGAAGATGCATTTCTCTGGTTTTAGGTGAAGGAGATTTTCGCGTAGTCATTGAAGTACTCGATGAGTCCGCTGTTGGTGAGTTTCAAAATCGTTAGAGTAGATGAGTATATTGTCATATAAATGATAATCCATCCTTCCTGGATCATGTCTCCAAATGTTTCGTTCATCATAGACTGGAAGGTGGCGGGCAAATTACACATGCCGAAAAACATTACCGTGGGTTCATAGATTCCTCTAGAAGTTGCAAAGGCAGCTTTCCATTGGTCAGTTGGTTTCATATGTACGTTATTATAGCCCCATCTGATGTCCATTTTGGTGAATATCTTGGCGTCCTTTAGCTTATCTATAAGATCGGAGATTAGCAGTAATGGATAGTTATTCTTAACCGTATGTTCGTTCAGGTAGCGATAATCTTGGCAGGGTCGTAGAGAACCATCTTTCTTGCTGACAAAAAAGAAAGGTGATGATTGAGGGGATTCAGAGGGAACAATGGTTCCTTTGGCCAGGTGTTCATCAATGAAATTGTTCATAGCCTTTTCTTCTTTAGTGTTAAACGGATAGATCTTGCACTTATGCGGTTCGAAGGTTTCTTTAAGGTCAATTTTGTGATCAAATTTCCTACTGGGTGGGAGAGTACCGTTAGCAACATCACCAAATACATCTTTGTATATTTGGAAGGACTCGGGAATGAGTTCTTCAAAAGTTTTATTTGGTTTTGACGCTTCTTGAGCTAGCGTCTGCGAGATATTGTCTGTCTTCCTTATCAGTTTGCCGGTGACGGAGAAATACCTGTGGTCGGAGGGAATGTGTTCATTAGTAAGGGGAGGTTCGGGTATGGAACTTTCCGTGTCATAGACCCCAATGCTGTGAGTTCCTTTTATGTAGGTGATAAGGAAATCATCAGGGTCTGATGCTTCATCAGTTTCATTTTCTTTGGTGTCTAGGATGTCAGGGAGGTCGTGAGAGAAAGAAGTAGGAAGGGTTTCCTGTGCAGGGTCCCATTCTTCTTCTAAAGTTTCTTGTGCATCATAGAAGACATCTTCTTCATCTATTTCTTCAACAGAGATTTTTTGGTTGTGAAGATGTACTTCTTCCATGGTCCAGTTAATCTGTGGGTTTTCTTTCTTTAGCCAACTCATTCCCAGAATCACATCTTCGCCTCCCAGGGAGGTGACAAAGAAGCATGTTTTCATGGGAATATCATGGATAGAAAAGGATAGATTACAGTACCGTGTGATTTTTCCATTTTTATTGAGCGTACCATCCACGTTTCATACAGGTATGGGTTTGTTGAGTTCATGTGACTTTATGCCATTTCTGCAGACATATTTCCAGTCGATGAATTCTCCTTCTGCACCACAATTGATGAGTGTGGTGGCTTCGGCGGTTTTCTTAGTTCTGTCAGAACAAATAGTAAGTGGTACTTTAATAGAAGTTGAGTCACCTATGGATTGTACTAATAGTCCTATTCTAGGGGTTTCTAACGCTGGTGTAGATTCCCCTTCTAAAAATCCTCTTCTTCGGATTCTTTCGCTTTACCTTTCTTGGCTTGGCGAGCTTTGAATGCCTTCCATTCAAGGAATTCAGCGTAGTCGTCATCTTGAGATTCCTTGACTACCTTCTTTGCTGCCGTTATTGTCAGATGATTAGGGCAGTCTTTGGCGAGTCCCTTCTTCCCACATTTGAAGCAGAGGCCATTCTTGTGCCTGTGTTCACGTTCTTGAGGGGTGAGGTATGTCTTTCTCATCCTCCTCTCTCCTTCACTGTCTTCTTCCATCTCCGTGCGATATATATCCATTGCGTATGGATCCTTTGCCTTGGAAAAGGAAGGAGGGTGGATAAGCATCCTCCTTACCTCTACGTCAAGTGCTTTTGTAAGCCATTCGTCTAGAGTAGCGGGAATGTTTTCGAACGTGAGTATGGCGGTTACGATCTCGTGTTTCAACCTGTTCCTTAAGAACATGATCTGGGTTGCTTTTCTGTGATGCCGGTATCAGCTAGTATGGTTTGGAATAAGGAAGCGTAAGCTGCGACGCTGCCTGTCTGTTTTAAGACAGAGATTCGGCGTATAGCCGTCATGCCTACATTCTTCAGGTAGAAGAGGTTCTTAAAAGTAGTACTTAATTCAGTGAAGCTTCCGTAGTTCTGGTCTTCCACTGCTACTTTTAGTTTACCTTCAGCCCATTTGGCTGCTTCTCCTCTTGTCATGCGGCTAAGAAAGAAGATAACTTTTTCTTATCGGTGTCATATACTTCATCGTTCATCTGAAGATAGGCTAGCATCTGGAGATACCAACCTTGGGCAAGGCAAGTGTCACCATTGAAGCCGGTGGGTGCGGTGCCAATTTCTTTAGGCATGTCGTCTGAATCGTCTGGGGAAGTGGGGATGGGTTCGTAAGAGTGGGTCCAAAAGTTCCACCTATGTTCTGCCGGTGCGTTGGCTGTTCTATAGTCTGACCACCATTGAAGTGACCAAATGTTACCGTCTTCGTCTGGGAGGGTAAACTCCTGTCGTTCTTCACTCCAGATAAAACCTGGAGGAGCTTGGATATGGGTTGTGGTGTTCTGGTCCTGGGTGCCTGTTCTAGAGAACGGCACAGATATAGATTAACTTGACCTTTTGTTATGCTCAGTGTTGTTTAGATGTCTTAGTATCAAAAGTTCAAAGTCAAAGTCAATGTTCTGATAGCGAGTAAGCTAGTTCTGATAGCGAGTAAGCTAGTTCTGCAGGCCCTGGTCTGCATAGGTCAAGTTAAAGAAATATGTACGTAGAGAGTATTGTATATATAGGTAATGGGGATAGGGTTTAAAGCGGAGCTTTAAATAATAGAATGTTCTGGAAAGTTTGATGATGTCATATGGAACGTTAAGGAAGAAAGAGAAAAATAGAACTGTAACAGAGTTGGTACTTGATACATGGGAGTTGGTACTCGGTACAAGGGAGTTGGTACTCTGGTATGTACCTGATACAAGGGAGTTGAGACTTGGTACAAGGGAGTTGGTACTTGATACAAGGGAGTTGAGACTCGGTACAAGGGAGTCGGTACTTGATACATGGGAGTCAATACCCGATACAAGGGAGTCGGTACTCAGTACAAGGTAGTTGGTATTCGATACAAGGGAGTTGGTACTCGGTACAAGTGAGTTGGTACTTGATCCAAGGGAGTCAGTACTCCGGTACCTGATACAAGGGAGTTGAGACTCGGTATGAGAGAGTCGGTACTCAATACAAGGGAGTTGGTACTCTGGTACCCAATACAAGGGACTTGATTGTCGGAACTCGGGCTTTGGGTTTCAAGACTTGGCAGTCGGGACTTGATCCTCGATTGTCGGTATTCGATAGATGGGGCTCATATATCGGTACACTTCACTTGATTTTTGGTAGTCAGAACTTGGCATTTGGCATTCAGTAGGCTTGGATGATGTTTGGCTTTCAAAGATCTATTGTCATCCATTGCTCAATGAAATACCAGACGATTGGAAGTGTGCTGGATATCACATATTCATTTGTTGAGACCCAGGTCTTGGAACTTGGTACACTTCACTCGAGTTTCCACTTCACCCCTTTGCATAGCTCCGTGCCATACCACATCATTAGATGACTTTGAATTATTACCTCCTTTGATTTGGATGATATACAACTACCTGAGCTCCATCATGTCTACAATTATCATTATCCTGGGCCCACCCATCTATATTATATACCCCCACGTCGGCCTACCCATCTATGCAATATATGTCTACCGTCGGCCCACCTGTATATAATAAATATCCACTCCCTCAGCCCACCCATCTACAAAATAATACCAATACATCAGCCCGCCTGTCTACAAAATAATATTAATTTGTTGGCCCACCTGTCTAATATGATATATATCTGGGCCCACCTGTCTATGTGATAATAAGCACCCTTGACATACCCGGCTATATGATACACATCTACCTTGGTACACCCATCTACATAATATCCAACTACCTCGGCCCATCCATCTACTGAACATTCACCTTCATTGGCCCACCCATCTACTCTATATATTCCCCACCTAGGCCCACCCATCTCCATCGGGAATAATAACACTCCCGGCCTATCTGTCATAGTCGAGGATATATCTACCTTTGGCCCATGGTCCGCTGGCCCGTATCATATGGGATATTATGCACATCCATTCACTCGTATAATATGGAGATATGATACTGCAATATGTGATCTGGAGACTCCTTCTTGACGACAAATTCATGGACACGTATCAACACAGTATCATCATCAAGTGTTCAGACAGCCTCACATGTAGAGTATACCCTCGATTTTTTACATGCTCGGCTGACTATCCATAAAAGTATGTACTGTGTGTTACTTAATCTTCTTGTTGATTCTGACGGTATTATCTCTAGAGTTCTACTTGCAAGCATTAAATTCCTAGGCCAATGCCCCTACCCTCACTGTCTTGTCAAGAAGGTTGAAACTCCGAAGATGGGGATGAAGCTTGATTTGAGATGACGAGACAGGTTGCAACGTGTCGATAATAATTCACGACACCACAACATTGCAAAGGCATGGTCACTCATATTTGAGAAGGGTGCTCCGGTTTCTGGGACTTGGGTGAATGGCCTGTTGAATGATGAATCTTTGGTGCCTACGCAAGTAAGTACATTGATCTATTAATACACCTGGCCCTAATCACATTCTAGAATGCATTTTCGGAGAAGCTCTCCCAATTCGCATTCAACTTGTTCGCCTTGTTTGTTGTGGATCTGTTGCATAAGTTCGAAATTGGGGTTTGGAAAGCCATCTTTACTCACCTTATGCGGATCCTGCATGCAGCAGCTGGTGATTTGGTTCAGCAGCTTAATCGACGGTAAGTAATGGTATAGTGATTTATTTCAACTAACTGATACTCTGCCAGCTATCGGAGGGTTCCGACTTTCGGACGTGGCACCATTCGGCGTTTCAACAAAAATGCATCAGCCATGAAGCGACTTGCTGCAAGAGACTTCAAAGATTTACTGCAGGTCCGTTCTTACTGAATTTTTATAAACTGACTTATAATAGTATTGCAGTGTGCCCTTCCTGTCTTTGAGGGCCTTCTCCCCAATGAACATGGCCAGAACACTATAGTCCTTGACCTGCTCTTCGACCTTGCTGCATGGCAAGGCTATGCAAAGCTCCGTCTGCACACTGACAATACTCTGGCTTTCTTTGACACTGTGACTGTGGTTCTGGGTGATGTCATATACCAATAATCTAGGAATGGATCCGGAACATCCAGTCCACAGATCCGATCCAGATCCACCATCCATATCCATTGTCCAGTCCACAGATCCACTTTGATTCTTATTTCATCTCCTGTTCATATAACCTTAATACAGCATCTATCTCCTTTCAGTAATTCTTGTACTACCGGTACTCTGGTTATCTTACCTTCCATTTGTCTTACTGATTTGTTACTCATCTCTCATATCCGTTTCATGCTTTGTGATCAATCCTCCTTACCAATAGACTTTCCACATGCCTTGTACATAGCCTCTACCTTGCTGATTGATCATTCTGTTAGATACCTACAGTATATAAACTCATGTATAACTCTGTCGAACCTTAGTTCAAATATCATCTTAGTTTGCAGTCATTCTGTTCCCCTTCTGCCACCCGTCCGGACTTGAGTTTATACTCTTGTCTACTCAGAGACTTAGGATTGATTCCTATAGTCTATTCATATCCGCCTCTGTCCTCGGACAGTCTTATCCTCTAGTTTCTAGTTTGGACTTCATCCGGATTAGCTGTTACTCTATACATCCGATATCCACAGACTGTAACAGATCCAGTACGATATTTGTCCGCCTAGTTAAACGCAATACTCTAGTATTCTGAAATAAGGGACAATACTCGGGAAAGGGGCACAGCGCATG
Source organism: Suillus americanus (assembly GCA_016695465.1). Lineage (NCBI taxonomy): Eukaryota > Fungi > Basidiomycota > Agaricomycetes > Boletales > Suillaceae > Suillus > Suillus americanus. Next base: position 18,122 of record MU177988.1, on the reverse strand, counting down.
AGCTGAGGCCAAAGTCCTTTGGATCCAATAACCCTTGAGTACACTACTTAACAGGGCTCCAGCATGCGGAAAGAGCTTTGTGATTGAATGGGTGGGTGAGAAACATTGACCAGGTCTCCAGCATGTGGAAACAGCTTTGCGATTGAGAGGGTGGGTGAAAATCCACAAAAGATACAAAGATGAAATCCAACTCACCAAGTTGGACCATTCAGAATAGAGCCATACATCATTGCAGATGTGCCTTGATGAAGGAGATGATAGCAGGCATAAGAGCCGGCACATGTAAAGAGAATGCAGTGGGGACATAAGCTGCCTGACATCGTCTAGGTACTTATGCTCCAGGGCTCCGGCATGCGGAAAGAGCTTTGTGATTGCAAGGACAGGTGAGGATGAGAGAATGAGAGGGTGGATGAGAGACAGTATGCAATGATTGGGACAAGGTGACTAGGTGGGAATGCAGATTGCATAGCTTGGCAAAGGTATGTAGTTGTTGGAGAAACAGCCATGGCAGGTTGAGGAGCTTGTAACAGAGATCTCAGCTGTGTCAGGATTTGATGGAGCTCATGCCACACACCTGAAGCATGAAATGCATACGAGATCTGACATTGAGTCTTGCAGGGCCCAAGTTCACAGGCACAGCGTCAGCAGCTGAATTTGTGGGTGCAGGTGCAAGGGCAATGCAAGTGGAGGGTGGGGGTATGCAAGGGCATCACGGAACAGAGAAGTGGTGGTATTGGTGTCTTGAAGATCATGCCTTGAGGCAGGTCCACACAGGATCCAACAGCAAGCTCGAGAACAAGGATGACGAGGACATGGTTTCAAACATCACATGATATTTCAAAGTCAGCCAGCAAATACTGGTGATGCAATGCGACTTGAATTCTTGCGTGTTCGACATGAATCTCATACTTATTTTTTTATTACTACCATGTTCTATTAATTGTATACTATGCAATCCGAATCTATTCTTGTCAATGGTACCAACCAGGTTATCATCTGGCATGACAATATCATTGTCATGGATATTGAGAATATCCTAACTGGCTGGCCGACTTACAAGATTAATTTACCCCCGAGAACCTGGGCCCATTGGAATTAATCTCGATCTTTTCATGTTACTTACTGACAATTTGATCTAGAAACTTATTATCTGACTCAAAGATTCTGTCAAGATGGTTCATATCAAAGAATCTTCAGATAGCAAGGTGGACTTGTTGATTCCAGGCAATCACAAGAGGAAAAAGTGAGTATCATTTGGTTCTCCTCTCGCAATAAGATCACAAACTGAATCTACAGGACCTCATTGACCAATCATGAGAACAAGAGGACCAAAACATGATAATGTTGGTAGTGTTCTAGTGAGTTGTACTAACATCAAAATTTACAGGTTTGCGACTGATACCATCAAGCTCGCTGAAGATCTTGCAGGCCTCAAAATCACATCTCAGAGTTCCGGGTAAGGTTTTCTTATATTTGTCTGATCGTGACATTGATACAACTTGATGATCTGATGTATAGGACTAACACCATCAAGGCAAAAGCTGTGCACCTAGTCGGACTCCGCAAAAATCCCCTGCCATGCAAACACAAATTCGACAGTAACATTGCTTGGCCACCTGTCCATCACCACCATTTCAGGGATGTGGAAGGCAAAGATTCCATTGCCGGTTCAGACATCTTGCGAGCTCTCCCTGCTCCTGTTACTGCAGACTTGACTTAGTTTAGATTTTGCTGTACCATTCTTTTTGCTCTCGCATTGCTTTCATGTAATTTTATGTTGCAATCTGTACACAAGAATCATGTAATTGTAGAATTAATCATTGTACTTGATGCGTCAACACAGATTTTGAGATATCGCATAGATGCGTCGGGGTTTCCCAGGGTGTTCTCAAAACATGTCAATAGTACCAAACAAAAGCTTGTAATTGATAATGTCATGGACACATATTATCATATTCCATCTTATCTACTACCATCATCATGCCAGCACATAGGCACCACTCACTGTCAACCTCCAGTAGCTCCTCAGACAGCGATGACTCGATGACTTGTCAGTCACACTCCACTTCACCACCCACGACTTTGCCAGTGCATGAAGAACCAAAACAGAAGAAATCCCTGCAAAAATGCACGGGGAATCAGCGGATAGCGACACTGACACAAAGAAACCCAACAAACAAACAAAGTAAGTTAGTTTTGTGTTATCGTGTGCATATATGCATATCTAATCCCTCCTTCTTAGGAAATGTAAAGACTCAGACTCGGGCAACAAATCCAAACAGTAAGTACATGCCAGCACATCCAAGTCATGCTTATCTCTCAATGTCCAATACAGGAAAGGGATGACACTGCAAGAGCAATGCTTACACGTTGCATGTTGGATACCCTGAGGGGTAGACATGTTTTGCAAACTTACTGATGTCTTTCAGGTTGCACCTCTCATCAAGCAGCAAGAAGCAGCCGAAAGAGCGAACCATATCAAGGACAAACAAGTTAAGAATCTCTGTGAAGCAATCTTGAAGAACAAGTGAGTACAGCTCACAATCACATTTCATTTTTGCTAATAACACTACTCTAGCTTCAAGAGGCATGAATGATGCGAACCTACAAGAAGATAACCATGGCTGCCCCGTACCTACTAACACTGGTCAATGGTAACAAGAAGAAGTGGCGAGAACTTGAGGCACTTCTCACTGAGGTAAGTAGTTGTATGTGTGCATATATGCACTGGTTTGTGCGCTAATGCCGCTTACAGATGCAAATGATTATCAGACAAGTTTGTTCAGAGGACGCTAGCCATCTGAAACCTGTCATTGGACAGTATGCAGCATATGACCCTGATGACCAAGATCTGGACCCTCCCATTCATGCTAATAATCAACGGTCATGTGTGAAGATGGGTATTAATCGAGCCCCTTCAGTGACAAATCCCGTATTATATGGGTCACCCGACCTACATAATATCCCATGTAATATAGGCCAGTGGATAATGGGCCGATGATATGTATATTCCCGATGATGATGGGTGGGCCAGGAGGAATATTATTCCCGATAAAGACGGGTGGGCCCATCTATGCTGATGTTATATATATCCTCGACAATAGCGGATGGGCTAGGAGAAATATTATTATGGAGATGGGTGGGCCCATGTGGGTAATTGTTAAGTAGCATACTCAAGGGTTATCGGATCCGAAGGACTTTGGCCTCAGCTCATGCGCTGTGCCCCTTTCCTGATTATTGTCCCTTATTTCAGAATACTAGAGTATCACATTTACAAGGCAGATGAGTATTGTACCAGATCCGTTAAGGTCTATGGATATCAGATGTATAGAGTAACGGCTAATCCAGACAAAGTCCAAACTAGAAACTAGCAGATAAGACTGTCAGAGGACAGAGGTGGATATGAATAGACTATAGGAATCAATCCTAAGTCTCTGAGTAGACAAGAGTATAAACTCAAGTCCGGACAGATAACGGAAGGCGAACAGAATGAGTGCAAACTAAGATGATATTTGAACTAAGGTTTGACAGAGTTATACATGAGTTTATATACTGTAGGTATCTAACGGAATGATCAATCAGCAAGGTAAAGGCTATGTACGAGGCATGTGGAAAGTCTATTGGTAAGGAGGATTGATCACAAAGCATGAAACGGATATGAGAGATGAGTAATGGATCAGTAAGACAAATGGAAGGTAAGATAACCAGAGTACCGGTAGTACAAGAATTACTGAAAGGAGATAGATGCTGTATTAAGGTTATATGAACAGGAGATGAAATAAGAATCAAAGCGGATCTGTGGACCAGACGACGGATATGGATGGTGGATCTGGATCGGATCTGTGGACCGGATGTTCTGGATCCATTTCTAGATTATTGGTATATGACAGTATCCCCCCGTTAGGGCCGATCCCTAGAGGCACAAGAAGTAGCGATCCAGATCGGATGATATGAGTGCGGGACGATGGAGAAGTCTGCTGAGTTTGGATTCTGGACAGATAAATGGATGTCAAAGCATCCTAGGGCATTCCTTCCTTTCCCTACTTTCCAGCACCACTAGCTTTACTCAAATATGGCTGATAACACTTCCGGCTCTAAGAAAACCACTAGGCAACAACTATTGGAGATGCAGGCTGCATTGGCTGCAGCTGAAGAAGTGGCCCAGAAGGAGGAAGCAGAGGAAAAGGAGCAGAAGCTGCAGGAAGAGTTGGAGATGATTAGGCAGTCTGAGGCCCGAGTGGAAGTGGAAGAGAAGAGGCGCAGGGCAATAGTAACGGAAATGGTGTGTTAAGGGTTTATCTATCAGATCCGTCTCTTATCGGACAGATAGACTCGTGCCATGTCAGCGGACAAGGAACAGACTTGTTCCTGTTGCGCGACTAAGGGACGGTCCTGCTTGTGGACTGATGCTGAGAAGAATTCCCTGGTGAGTTGTCCTTGTTTTATCGGATCCGCTATTCTAATCATCTGGATAGATCAAGGCTTGTGATGGATGCCGTAAGGACAAGGCCCCATGTCCTGGGCATCCTGGCACTGTCAAGGAGTCCAAGGGCAAGAAAAGGCAGCATGTTGCTGGGACCCCATCTCCAAAAGGCAAGGGTAAGAGGCGTCAGAAGAGTCCTACTCCAGATATGGAGGTGGTAGGAGCGGAGGAGAGGATTGTGGAGTATGATGATCAGGCTTGGGTTGCTGCTGCTAACAGCATTGTAGCGGAGTTGGCCCGGACCAACAGATTGCTCCAGCAGAGCATCAGAGCGGCGGAAGGAAGCAGGGCCGCTATAGAGCGGATGAATACTAATATGGAGGTGTTTTTGCAACAGCAGAGGGAGTTCCAGGCCATCCTTCTAGAGGGGATCTGGAATGGCATTAGGGTCACTGAGGCAGCCCACTCTGAGGATTTTGAGAAGAATGCTAGTGGATCTGGAAGAGACATGGAGACGGATGAGTAAGGGGTTCTGGATCTGCTGCCTCTGCTACTAATGTAATTGTATATCCATTTTGTACTCATTGTATAGCAATAGGACCGGGTTTGTCTGGATATGCTGAGTGGAAATCCGATACTAGGTCGGACACGTTTCTGAGTTCCATGGCTAATAACCATGAAGTTTCTTCGTCCGTTCCTTCATATCCAGACCATTGGATGAGGTATAGAAGTTGGCATTGGCGTCTATGACGGTCTAGCTTGGAGTCTAGAATCTCGGATATCTCATATTCTGGTTCTCTGTTGACTTTGACTGGAGGCGGGGGAGGTTGGATATGATTAGGAATAGTATTTGGGACGGATGGTTCTAGCTGGGAGACATGGAAGACAGGATGGATGGTAAAGGAATGGGATCTGGGATGGGATATGACTTTGAACGGACCTAGGTTCTTTTCCGAGAGTTTCTTAGATGGACGAGTGGACCAGAAGTACTTTGCCTTGACAAAGACTTGATCTCTGATCTTGATATCCGGAGTGGGTTTCCGTTTAGCGTCCGCAGGTCCTTGATATCTTTCTTGGGCATGAGCCATCTCTTCTTGGAGGAATTGGTGAAGGTCATTGAGGTCTATAGCATAGTCCCATGCACGGATGGAGGATAGATCGCGTTCCGGATGGATGGATATGTTCAGATGGTAACCTTTATTAGCAAAGAAGGGTGATACCCCAGTAGTAGCACTTGGAGCGTTGTTGTAGGCAAACTCTGCTAAGGGAAGTAATTCCGACCAGTCGTCCTGCTGGTAGTTGCAATATATCCGAAGTTATTGTTCCAAAGTTTGGTTAGCACGCTTGGTTTGTCCGTCCCCTTCCAGATGATATCTGGAAGTGAAGTGAAGGATCATATCTAGGGCTTTTCCTAAGGACTGGAAGAAATGGGATACAAATTCTGTACCGCAGTCTGAGGTGACATGGGACAGAACTCCGTGCTTAGAAAACACATGGAGTAGGAACAGGCAAGTGAGGTCAAGGGAAGTAATGGTATCGTGCATTGGAACAAATATTGCTTGCTTGGATAGACAATCTATGATAATGAGGATGGCTGTAAAGCCGGATGAGTCCAGCAGTTGCTCTATGAAATCCATGGAGATGGAATTCCAAGGCTTTTCCGGTATGGGTAGTTGCTTGAGCAATCTGTAAGGTTTATGTCTCGGTACCTTGGCTCTGGTGCAGGTAGTGCAGGATCGGACATAGTCCTTGACATAGGTGCATATTCCTGGCCATGTATACTCGCGTCGGATAAGGTCTAATGTCCGGTTTTGACCAAAGTGACCAGATAGAGGATGATCATGAGTATTTTGGAGGACGCGAAGTCAAAGGTTATTAGATTCTGGAACATTGATACGGTTGTCGCAGTGGAGGAAACCACTATTGTCCACTGTCCATCTCGGATCCAAAGGTACCGGATGGTTGGTTGCAATAGGGTCATTAGGAAGTGCGGTCAGGATGTCTTTCCGAAGGTCATCAATATCCATTAGAACAGCTGCTCTAAGAACTGGAGTTGCTAAGGTTGAGGCTCGTAGGGACGAAGCTAACTGTTCGGACGTGAATACCGGATGGAAGTTATGAGGGTTAACTCGAGCGTAGTCCTTATCCCCCTCTTTGGGATAGACATCCCAATGTCTAGTAAGGGAATTGGGTTTAACTCCGAGCTTTCTGGGACGGAAACGGATGACAAGATTGAACTGATTGCGAAGTACTCAAGGTTGTTGTGATCCATAACAACATCTACAGGCTCAGATGAGCCTTCTAGATAATGTCGCCAGGAGCGGAAAGCTTCGTATATGGCTAAGAGTCCCTTATCATGCATGTCGTAGTTGAGTTCTGGAGCAGACAGCATCCTGAGTAGAATGCTACCGGATGAAGTTCCGAGTCTGGACATACAATGGAAAGTATGCCAGCTATAGTGTAGTCAGAAGCATTGGTTTCTACAACAATAGGAACATCCGGCATCCAGTGTGTGAGTATTTGAGCAGTAGTGAAAGCTTTCTTGAGTTCTTCAAAGGATTTCCGACAATCATCAGAAAAGTTCCACTGAACGTCCTTGTGTGTAAGACAGGTTAACGGAACCACGATATCCAAGTAGTTGAAAATGAATCGACGATAGAAATTTGCGAATCCAAGGAAGGATTGGATATCCTTGACTTTACGGGGTTCCGGCCAGTCAGTGATAGCTTGGATCTTCTCGGACGACATGGTCAAGCTGTCCGGAGAAAGGACATATCCAAGGTAGTCAATGGATGATGAGTGGAATTCACATTTTTCAGGTCTAGCATATAGTCGATGTTTTTGGAGACGATGGAGGACTTCTCAGACGTGTTTCTTGTGAGACGCAAGGTTGTGAGAGTAGATGAGGATGTCATCCAGATATACGATAATGCAGATATAAAGCATATCAGCAAAGATGCTATTGACAAAGCATTGAAAAGCCGCTGGGGCATTAGTGAGACCTTCCGGCATCACCAACCATTCATAAGAGCCATAGCATGTTCAGAAGGCAGTCTTCCATTTGTCCCCTTCCGCTATCTGGACGAGATGATAAGCAGAACATAGGTTGATTTTGGTATAAACTTTAGTGCGGCTCGGAGAGTCTAAGAGGTCAGCGATGAGGGGTAACGGATAACAGTCTTTCTTGGTAATCTGATTGAGACCACGTAAATCCACACAAAGGCGGAGGGATCCATCCTTTTTCTTGACAAATAGGACAGGAGCTCCGTGAGGAGAGGATGAGGAGCGGAGGAGTCCAGAGGCAATATTTTCATCAAGAAACTTCCAGAGGGCTTCAAGCTCAACTGGGGATAGAGAATATATAGTTCCGAGGGGTGGACTGGTCCCTTCTTCCAGATCTATCTTCAGATCATAAGGACGATGGGGGGGAAGTTGACCAGCCTTTCCCTTGTCAAAGACATCCGCAAATTTGTGATAATCCAAAGGAATTCTGGATAGGTTTGGAGGATCAGACGAAAGTGATGCGGACCGGAGATCGACACTGGATGGACAAAGGTAAATGCTGAACTGAGTCGAACCTTCCATCTTGCAGGCCCAGCAAAAGGCAACTGCATTGATCAAGGATATGTTAGGAACGGTGTTATCAGTGGATGGTCCAGATGTAGTCGGAGGAGGTATGGTTTCCATCGGAGGAGGGATATCCAAGGACGGAAGTGACATTGGAGTGGTCAATGGCATTCCATGAGATGTCGTCTGGAATTCGATGCTGCCCAACACCCAGTCAATCAACGGATTGTGTTGGGTGATCCAGCTGTATCCAAGAACGATAGAACAAGATGAATCCAAAGGAGTAATGTAAAACGTATCAGAGGTAACTACACCGGACGGAAAATGGACGGACAAATTTATACCTTCGGAAATGGTGTTATTACAAGTACCATCAAACAAGTGGAGCAGAATAGGAGGTATTGGATATGTAGGGATTTTGTGTTTTCAGATGAAACTAGTATCTATGAAACAATGAGAGGAGCCACAATCTACGAGGGCTGGAAATTCAGAGATGGACGGAAGTAACGGAAGTGATACATATGGACAGAGAGAGTTCGGATCTGAGAGTGCGACAGCATTGAGTCTTAACAGGTAGAGTCAATGCGACCCTCTTCCTGCATGGAGCTAGGAGGGTTGCAGACTATTTTTTTTGTCTCGACAGAGACCTCCGGTTTGGTTTCTGGAGTGACTACTGCAGCGCGGCCTTTGGCAGCACATGAAGTAGACTTGGTGCATTTCCAAGCAGTATGCCCGGGTCCGCCACACAATAAGCAGAGCTTCTTATCCAAACGTCTTTGATGTTCCTTGGACATGAGTTTTCCGTCTTTACCCAGCTTGGAGGTAAGACCTGGAGCCTTTGGAGCGGATGTGATAGAAGATGTGGATTGTGTCCCAGACTTGTTGGTACTGGAGTGATGAGTTCTGGATTTGTTGTTTCCGGATCCGGACAAGTTGGCGTTCATCTGATCAGAAGCAGACTGCTTAGGAGGGTTGGATGAAGTGGATTTAGTCTCTCGGGTGACTTCTCCTTTCTGTTCTCAGTATCGGGTGTCGATAGTCTGAGCAAGAGTTTTGTATTCGGAAATGGTAGAGGGTTTACCCATGTGACTGATTTCATCCTTGATGTGAGCTGGAAGTCCGCTATAGAATT
>MU177987.1:134485-148726 GCA_016695465.1 Suillus americanus | reverse complement strand
CATGCGTGGGAAAATCCTACCATGGTGGTGGTAGGAGTTCAAGGGCCTCCCTGATCTGACTTTCATGCTGGCCTCTGCGGTTGTCCACTAGGAAGGTGCCGCATCGCGAAGTTCTGTGTTTTGCTTGCGATTTTAGATCTAGGAGCGAGTGTCACGGAACAATCAGCATTCATCGACATCACTGTAGTCAGGGTAGAACTTGCCTACAATTACATCTTCTCAGAGCAGCAAGCCCCACTCTGGCATGCCCACTTCTTAACTTTACGGCTATTTTAACATTTTTACAAAAAGCTCAGCTTTCCTCGTTGGTGACCACAACCCCTCCCGGCATAGCGACAACATGATCTCTCCGTGGCTCATTCGTGTAGTTGCCATAATGCTGCGCGTACGCTTCTCAGTTTTGACTATATAAGTTAAGCCCTCCAATGTCTGTCATCTCGATAGCACAATGCATGTTGATGATGTGACACCATTCGGAACAGCTCCATGGGTTCCGCATTTGTGCAGCTCTAGCTCTAGTGCATGCTTTTTTGGATGGCTTGACTTCCAATGCTGACTTTAGGGTTCCTCACCTGACTTCAGACTTGATCAGTTCGGCCACTGACTCCTGAACTGCTCACCGGATGGGAATGCGAATTGAGACACAGTGAGTAGACATTGCTCACTAATCTTAATACGCTTTTGACCCCTTTGCCTGATTTTAGTCCTTGATTAATTTACTCATGCGCTCTATGGCACTTACCTGATCAACATCTCGTGGTTCCACAGGGCAATTACCCACCATCGTAAAGACGATGGATAAGGCGAATAAGGGACCACAGTGCGGGACGGGGTCGATGGAATTGATATATCAAGTCAGGTCAGTCTTCTGTCAGATTTAATTCGTTTCGCTTGTTCCAGGTCACCGTCTTCAATTCTGGCGAACACGATCGTCTACTTTCTATATCCTCACATCCAATGTATAATACCTCGTAGTGGGGTGTCATCTCATCAAGATTGCTCAATCCACCACGAGCTATCATACTTCGTCGGTGTTCATCTGGCCCTTTACCGCCCATGCAGCATATAGCCACAGCCCTCATCGCGAAACTAGAACGAACATTCTGGCCAATGGAGACGATGTAGTATCTTCGTTCCAGCTTCGCGGATCAATCACGCACACTAGACAGAATCAACCGCTTATATGCGCGAGTCATCTCAATATTCTACGTTAACCTCATTGGTGACCTCCGAGTAATCACCGTGCATGCTCAGCTGATTAATATCCAGGCTGGTAATACAGTTGCGTTCTCTCGCATAAGTCTATCGGTCTCGCTGTGTGTGTTCTTCTGGTCCTCGAACAGCAGTCTCAAAATTTACAAATCTGACACGAGGGAATGTGTCGCAGACATGGGGGATAATCTCACTATGCGTACAGCTTGAATCATGCACTCGCGTGAGCACCCTATGGCACATGCCTTCTCTCGACGAGCTTTCACGACGGTTCCCTGAGAATACTGGAGTGGAATACATCGACCTGGACGCAGGTCGGTGATAGTCGCTGGACAGGCTACTGCAGTGGCCATATCAGAGACATCATCATTAATCCCGCTGGCACACTTGTCGCCTCTGCATCTGTTCACAAGCGTGTCCATATCTCGCGGCTCTCAGATCAAAAAACCATCACCATGATCTTCCAGCACTCAGCCCCGACGATGTGCGTCACTCTCTCCGTAGATGGCAAACATATCCTCAGTGGTGGTGAGGATACGATGATCTCAGAGTTGGCAGTACCTGAGTATGATAATTCACAGGCATGTTTCCATTATTCATTGTAGCGTAATTTGAGCATGCTTTATACCAGGTCCTCATCGATGATACGGCCGCCTGCAGTGCATGCGACGCGGAGGGCGTGTGTATCGCTACAGTTATTCACAGGGGTCGATCGTCGAGTCCTGGTGATATAGCCCTCTGGGGTCCGGTCCATCCATCCGCATGCTAAGCGCTCAATTGTTACGGCGCATACATCGACCAGGACCAAGTACTCGATGCACTCAAGGTGAGATCGGATTCGTCCTTGCTCAGACACTTACACAAAACTGACTTCCATTGTAACGTAGTCCGTTACCATTCATCCCCAGTAAGGTCTAACTGGGGACATGAAGTGATGCGATCACACATTTGGAATAAGACAGGGAAAAGTCTCTAGTGCTACCTCAGGTTTTCTTTGCGAGAACATGTAAAAATCAAACTGGCGTATACCAGTATACCTACTTTCGATTCCCTCGCTGGATGTGTTAATCTAGGCTGAGATGGGTTTATGCTTGGATATGATTCTGTTATGCTAGAAACCATTAAAAACAGGCTCCCCTGGTCCCGCTCTAAAATCCTCGATATAAGAATACGACAAAAAATACGGAAAAACATATCGGAAGTAGCGTCGAAAAAGTGGAAATCGAAAACATCATCGTGAGCAGCTGCGGCTGGGACCTAATACATCTTGCCTGCGAGGGTTGTCGTGTTCTAATTGCCTTTAATAACCTAGAAAATTGGAGACATCTTTTCTGTGGCAACGTGTCGATCAAATGGTAGGTAAAGTGACGTTCACGACCCTAGCCGAAGACGATGATGTCTAAGACGCCAATACTTTGATGCGATGATGACAAGCAGGGATGAAGTCATGATGGATGATAAGCTCACAAACACTCAATATAAAAAAAAGGCATGGTCTGCAGTGATATCATCTTTCAAAGTTGTAATAAGGATCTTCTGCGAGGTTGGTAGCATACAGCAGTGGTAGCATAGAGTATACGGAGTAGTATGACTGACCATCATATACCGTAAAATCTGTAATAGTGCAGAGTATCAACGCAATACAAATTGGAGCGAGGGAGCGAGGTCAACATATTCTGCTCGCTGCTCATCTGTCGCCTCTCTGTCGCTGATGATCAGATTCTCCAGTGGACAATTTGACCGTGCCAGGAATGCTTTGAACTCCTCATGAGGCCACTCTGGTACACGGTAAACTGAAAGTACACGTAGAGTGGGGAGTGAGAGAGCATTGAGAAGGTCGCAGAATTGGGTCCCTGGGTCATGACAATTAATGACTAGGGTTTGAAGGTTTGTGTGTGTGAATGGCCCTAAGGCTTGGGCGTCACCAAATACGATGTTAATCGTTAGTGAGGATAGATTGGGGGCTAGCTGGAGCAAGTGGAGAGCATCTGGTGCTTCCCACACTCCGATCCTGAGTGTTGTCAGATGGGCCCATATAGGATTGCAAGAGGACAATTCGTTGGAGTCGAGTGACCACCCTGATATGCAAAAACTGCACAAAGTGAAAGGCAGTTGCGAGATAGAGCGTGACATACTAGCTTGCATATTATCACCGAAGAAATCGGTCCAAATGTACACGGACATCTCCTTGAGTGCTAGGAGGTTGTGGAACATATTAAGTTCAGGTGTGTCCGAGCCGGCATAGGAAAGATCGACAGAGAGAGATGAAATCTGATCGACGTAAGGCTGAATAAGGTGTTGTAGCTTGGTCGAGTGATCATCTGCGTGGAACTGGAGTCTTAACGAGAGCGGACGTCCTCGTGCTCGCTTGAGCCAAGTGTCGTAGAAGAAGGCCCCCTGCTGCCAATATCTGTCGTCGACTTCGACAGACAGCATACACCACAAGTTAGGCATGCCCACAGCGATTTCCCTCCACTGTCGACATATTTTGGTCAACAGCATAGGTGCGGTTAGCGTTGATGGGGGCTGCAATTCATCTAGTTTCGGTATTTGCGGGAGACAGTGGCAAAATATTTGGGACAGGACTTCAGTTGGCAAGCGCCAGAGGGGTGATACGAGCCTCTGGTGCAAATTTATGGATTTGATGATCTTGTTCTTCTGCTCGAAGAGTTGCTGCTGAAGTGTGTGGATATCATTCATGACTGTTTGCAAACCAGAGATGTCGTGCAAAACAGTGTCCAATTGGTGTTGGCGTTCGGTGATAATGGCACTGATGCTCTGGTCTTTGAGCTCAATTGCACAGTGATTGGGATTGGGGAACGTGGCTCGGGAGTACGGCGTTTCGAGGTCGGGTATCTCAGGCTGCTAATGGTCAGTAACGCATCAGATGGAATATCCTCACAGACGTACAATTGTTCGTGAACATAGCTGAAGCGAATGGTTGTTATTCGCAGAGGGGTGTCTAAAACTTCGGCACTTACGATGGTCTGCAGCGCAACAATGATATCCGAGACTGTCGAAAGATTGACATTTGAATTGTTTGCTTGCATGTCGCGACTCGCAAAGTACGTGCAACTTGGGAAGAGTTCAAAGAGGCTCTGAGGCTCGCTGTGTTATTCGTTCGAAAATCCAAACTAAAGATCCTTTTGATGCCGACTTGATGGCGGACGTTTATTTTGTGCGCGTGACATGATTAGTCATCTATAACGGTCTGAATGATATGTGTTTGCCGGTTGAGGGGCAGGGTTTTGGCCGCCGCCGTTTTAGTGTTCTGCGGTTGTCTATCGGGAAGGCATCGCGATGTTCTGCGAGGCAACCTCTTCTCAGAGCAGTACTAGGCCCCACACTACTGGCATGCATTCTCAACTTTACGGCGATCTTAACGTTTTACAGAAAGCTCATCTTTCCTAGTTGGTGACCGTAACCCCTCCCATAGTCACAACATGGTCTTTCTGTGACTCATTCGTGTAGTTGCCATAATGTTACGCGTACGCTCCTCAGATTTGACTATATGAGTTAACTTCAAACCCTCCGATGTCTGTCCTCTCGACACTGCATGTTGGGGATGGGGCTCCGTTTGAAACAGCTCCATGGGTTCCGCATTCGCGCAGCTCTAGCTCTAGCACGTGCTTTTTTGGATGAGTTGACTTCCAATGCTGACATTAGGGTTCCTGACTCGACTTCAGACTTGATCAATTCGACCGCTGACTCTTGATCTGATGAAGTGCTCACCGGGTGTGAGTGGGAATCGAGACGCAGTGAGTAGATATTGCTCACCAGTCTTAATATACTTTTGACGCCTCCGCCTGATTCCAGTCCTTGATTGATTTACTCATGTGCTCCATGGCATTTACCTTCAGTCACGTCTGATATTGATCAACATGTTGCGACTCCACAGGGCGATCACCCAACATCGAAAGAGAATGAATAAGAATCAGGGACCATGGTACGGGACGAAGTTGATGGAATTGATATATCAGTCTTTCGTCAGATCTACTAACTCAGTTCGCTTGCTCTAGGCCGTCTTCAACGCTAGCGAACACGATCGTCTGCCATTGTCTATCCTCTTTGTCTTCCTCGCGTCCAACATATAATTCCTCATAGTGTTGTGTTGTCTCGTTGAGATTTCTTGATCCACCATGAGCTATTATACTTTGTCAGTGCTCATCTGGTCCCTTACCGCCCATACAGTCTAGCCATGGCCCTCATTGCGCCTCAGCACGAAACTGTAGCGAATACGCTGGCTAATGGAGATGGTCTGGAATCTTCGTTCCAGCTTCGCGGATCAATCACGCACGCTAGATGGAAATCAGCCACTTATATGCACGAGCCATCTCAAGTTAACCTCGTCTCTCCTCGTTGGCGACCTCTCGAGTGATGACCGTGCAGGCTCAACTTTTTAATATCCAAGCTGGAAGTACAGCTGTGTGCTCTCGCATAAGTCTATTGGTCTCGCTGCGTGTGTTCTTTGGGTCCTTGCATTCCATAGTTATAGGGAGGTGAGCCACTCGTTCTTCGTCGCTTCAAGTCACACTTCCATTCTTCAAGACTTCGTTGACAGCAACACGAGCACACGAGATTCGCCATAGACGACATTCAAGACATCCCGGTCGCACAACTCTAAAACGTGCCTCGCTGGATGGGTTGATTCTATCTCACACATTGACGTTAGAATTCCAGGCTTAATTCAATGCCTTTTTGTCTGGGAGTTGGGCGACCGCGCAGAATCGCTAGCGTATCCATTTGGAGCTCGTCGTCAAGCGTCAGACATTCTCTGTTTTTTTTTTCTGATGCGGTGCAATACGAAAGTCCGCGCACGAGACAAGAGATGATACTTGCATCCACACTTCCTTGAGTGAGGGCAGCAGTATCGAAAATATCTGTAAAAGACCTTGTTCATGCAGCCATCCAGGATAGATGGCATTTGTGACACTGACAGGCCGTAGGACACAATATCACAATCGGATACGAGGGGTTATTATCCGGAAGCCGTGGAGATACAGAGTGGATACAATGTACATACTGTCCAGGACCACGCATATGATAAAAGTTAGCATCTGGTTCTGTTGTAATCATGATTGTTATAAATCACCATCATATGGGTTTCCTTGATGTACAGATCCATAAAAGCCCGTTCGATCGGACACTACATAGCAAGCATACACTGCACAACTGGCATCCTAGACCCGATGTGGCAGACACCCATAAATATTACACCCCAGCGGGCGAGCAGACCACCAGTTCACATCGTGACTTCACGACATATTTCAGTACCACAAGAAGCCAGTGGGACATCCTACAATGTCTTCACCAACCTTTGCGATTTCTTCGAGTCCCTTGCCACCATCAATCCTCTCAAATACCTTTACTCCACCACCTTCTACACCACCCACAACCAGATACTTATCTTCATCACCTCCAAACGCCATCCCCCGGACATGGATTAGCCCCGTTCGCACTTCGTTCACAAGTTCTGGCTGGCCCTCTCCAGCGGCGAGAGAGAAAATTGCGATAGTGTCACCCTCTGAACGAGGGTCGTTTCTGTTCGACGTGTAGATGAACGTTTCAGGGAAGGATGCGTTGGGTTCGGGTAGCAGAATTTCCGCTGCCGTCATGGTATCCGGTATCGGTAATGCAGAAAGCGTGAACAAAGATGTAAGAGGAGTAGGGGGCGCCGGAAGAGGAGGGAATGTGTGTACAGCAAGCTTCAAGGTGAGCTCCAGTAGCGTGTAAAGGGTAGTTCCTGTTGTAACAATCAACAAGATTTCAGGAGTCGAAGTGAATGACACACCTCGAGCCACGACATGTCGTGGGCCACCCCCTGCTTCAAAGTCAATATGACCGCAGATTGCCCATTTGCCATCGTTTCGTTTCGTGAGTCTCCAGACCTTATCTGCACCTAAATCCGGGACCAGGAGCTCTTTCTCCGTTTGGTCCAGTGGATTGAAGAAGATTTGATGGGGGTGGGATGAAGATTGACGAACTTTGTTTCGACCTACATGCTCAAAGGGCATCGAAAGCGTCCATGGGTTTGGTGAAAGTATGTAAGGGGCGGATGTTGAAATCGGAAGGGTTGCGATTGTGCCCGAGGAGTACTGGGTGCAGATGCGAGTGCAAGAAAGGGAAGATATTCATCGCTTAGAACAAGTGGAGTCAACATTGTGAAGACTTACATTTCCAATGATGAGCTCGTCCGCCGTGACAAGAAGAGTGCATGGGTCTGCACCACCACTCTTGGCCCTGGCCACTACCTCTCCTCCTTCGACGATTCCACCCTTTCCATACTTGATCGCGACGACTTCTCCATCTGCCTGTTCGAGCCCTGTATAAATGAGGGATTTATTGGACGGATGAGATGCGATCCATGACGGATGGTGCCCAACGGGTGTTCGAGCGAGGAGTTCGAGTGTCGGAGATCCTGTCGATGGTGTTGGATCAAAGGACAGCGTGTAGATCGAGTCAGTGTATGAAGCGACAAGGATCGTTAGCGGTGCCATTGTGGTCTCGATTACAGATAATTGCACGTGAATAATTAGATTCTTGATAAAGAGTTTGGATTAGGCTGATTGACTGTGGGATTTCGTGTTCTTAAAACACTGCTATATCAACGTGATACAGTGTTGTGTCGCTTCGACCGGGACGATGTTCGGAAGCCGACATTAATGTCCGCGGGGCTCAGAAATGGTGGTAGCGTCGTCACCGGCGGCCTGGTTTAACTTTGTGTGATGAGCGGGGAATTGATCATAATATGAATCTGGGAGCACTTTCTTCGAAGCTGCTCTGTCGTCTAGAATATGTAGGAGCCCGCTCTCAATGAAAAGCACTTTAGAAGATACTTAGCTGCCATTTCATTGCACAGGAACTCCAGCGAGCAATGTCATGCACTTTTTCATGCACTATGTCCTCTGGTGCAGAGTTAAGCTGTGATATATCTCGAGTCTGACGCAAGATTCACCATCGTATAAAGCACGAAGCCTTCATGGTGTGTGAAATTTACATAGCGAACAGCTTCCATTATTAATCAGTAGCTGAGCGTCTGTGCGGTACTCGCACCTGTGCACACCAGTCCTTCGATAGGTGTGACTAGGGGAGACTATTCGGTGATCTACCCCAGTCTGCCAATCCCTCTAAAGTCCACCTCCAGTAAAATGTCGAAGCTCATTCCAATCGCCAAACCCCTGCGAGAGTTCAAAGGGCATAAAGAACGCGTAATGACAGTCGCAGTCTTCCCCGATAAACGACGGATGGTTACGGGCTCATGGGACAAGACACTTCGGCTGTGGGACTTGGAGACAGGTGTTGTGTTGAAGAAGATGGAGGGGCATAGCAATGTGGTGTGGGGATTGGGGGTGTCACGAGATGGGCAATTGATAGCAAGCGGTGATAAAGGCGGAGAGGTCATCGTCTGGCACGGAGAAACTGGAGAATCACTGACCCAACCTATCAAAGCCCACTCCCGTTTGATCACCTTGCTGGATTTTTCTCCTGATGGGACAGTGCTGGTCACTGGTTCATGGGACAAAACGATGAAGCTGTGGAACACCAAAACCTGGGAGCAGCAAGGAAATACAATAAAGTGCAGTACTTGTGTCTTCTGCGTACGGTATTCACCGTCTGGAGAACTTCTTGCCATCGCAACATTCGATAATATCGAAATTTATAATCCAGGCACAAGGAAACGTGTCGCATCCTTCAAAGCTCACACATCATACAACTCATCACTCGCGTGGACGCCCGATGGCACACGCCTTCTCACAGGCGGCAATGATCCTAATCCTACTATCCGCGAATGGGATGTATTGACCTGGCGGCAGGTAGGTGATCCATGGACGGGCCACACTAGCTATATCAATGCAATCGCCGTTAACCCTACTGGTACACTCGTCGCCTCCGCGTCTGATGACAACCACGTCTGTCTCTGGAGGCTCTTAGATCGACGAACCGTTGCAATGTACAAGCACTCATCCTCGCCGGAATGTGTCACTTTCTCTGTGGACGGCAACTACATCCTCAGCGGACATCGAGATAAGATGATCTCGGAGTGGGCAGTACCTCAGGGTGTTGATTCAAAGGCATGTTTCTATCCTTGACTCATATATCACAAATAGAGCATGGTTCATACAGATTCTAGCCACCACGACAGCCCGCGATGCGTGTATAGATGGGCGCTTGTCTACTGCAGAAGAGCTACTCACCCAAGACATCAACACCGATACAAACAACCATACTTCCTACGCCCATCGTTCATTCGTTATGGCGCGAAAACATGACTGGGATCGCGCCCTTCAGGATGCAATCAAGGTGAGATTCACTGACCCATTATAGCCCCCTTACAAAAGGCTAACTCGATGGTGACATCACATAGTCAATCAGCATTCAGCCCTCGTTGACAGGCTATATCTCCAAGGGTATTTCCCTCTGCGGAAAAGGCCACATCCGGGATGCGAGGGCAGCATTTGATGTTGCATCCATGTACACGGACCAAGATTCACAAGCCATTCATTTTCTGCTCTTAATCAAGGTATATTACATTTACCTTGCATACTCCGCTTCATCGAATGTTTCAGGCCATTGCCCTTTTCAATGCAGATCAACATGACGAGGCAAACCTGCTCCTCAAAGAACTTGCCACCGGTTGTCCGAATGCCGATACTCGCGCATGTCATATCGTGCAAGTAAGCATCATGCAGTCACACTGTGTCATCAACACTAAGGTCCTTTGCAACCTCGCACATTCTCATTAGGCATATCTATGTGTTCAACTCGGAATCAAAGCCTTGGATGGCACGCGTTATGACGAAGCCGCTGATCATTTTAGTGCCGCTCTCAACTCCAACAATCTATCATCGAGATCATCTATTCATTTGATGTACGAGGACTTAGTGGTGGTACGTTAACACACATCCGAATCCTTTACATCCTGAGTCCCTTTTCAAGCTCTTCGGCTGGCATCTCAAATCGTTGTGGTTCACTGCGCACCAGAAACGGTGCGATGCACTCCGTTTGGCAGGTAAACTTCAAGATGCTGTGAAATCATACCAACACATGATGGTTTCAAGTGACGAAAATACCAAGGCCGACTGCCTTGACTGGTCCAATGGCAAGTCTGGAGTTCGTAATGTCGCGCAGGCTACAATCCTCACCCACACTTCACTCAGCTTTCAAGCAAGAATGCAACGCGCTCTGTCTTACCAACGGAGATGCTGCCCTCGCTGCGAGTGATTATGACAAGGCTATTGACCTATACTCGGCGGTGATCGACCTCGATTTTGCATCTGATATCGTCTTTGCGAATCGCAGCAAGGCAAAGTTAGGTAAAATGCTATGGGAGGATTCGCTCATCGACACACTTAAGGTGCGATGGCGCCTACTCAGGCCATTTCGTAACTAATAGCTGACTTTCGCGATACACAGGTTATCCAACTCAACCCTTCATCTCATGTTGGATACAACTTGAAGCACGCAGCGCTTCATGGCGCACAACGCTACGATGAAGCAATACAGGCCTTCCGAATCATGCTCTCAAAATTGGATAATGCTCCTGACACTGAAACACGAAGTAAGCCCCAGAGAAGTCATGCGTCAACATGTTTTAACTGTTTCCGCAGAGTTGCGCCAGCAGTATCTCAGTCCATCCGAAGTGGATCGTGCTATTCGAAATGTCATCGATGCTCAACTTGACAATACTCCACTGCGTGTACTCGACACCACCACTGGACTCTTATGTGATCAAGAGGCGCAAATAAACACCTTTAAATCGAGTATAGAGTATAACGAGCTCATGTCATCAACAATCACGCATCGAGATATCGAAATGAAGCGCGTCGAAGAAGTGGTGATATCATACTTTCGATATGTCATGCTATCGCACAGGTGGGAACGGAAGGAGCCGTTGTTGCGGGATATACGGGGCAAGATTGTCTACGAGTTAGATCCGGTTGGCGGCATCAACAAGTTGCAATCCTTCTGCAAAACCGCTCGTGATTTGGGGTATCGCTGGGCATGGAGCGATACTTGCTGCATCGATAAGAGCAATAATGTCGAGCTCCAAGAATCGGTCAACTCCATGTTCGTCTGGTATCACCACTGCGCACTCACAATCGTGTACCTCTCGGATGTTTCACCTTCGTCAACGTCTGGAACACTGGCAAAGAGCGCTTGGAACACACGCGGATGGACAGTTCAAGAATTCCTTGCTCCTAACGTCATTCTATTTTATCAGAAGGATTGGAATCTTTATCTCAACGATCGCACTCCCAACCACAAAGATTGCGTTGCCATCATGCAAGAGTTGGAGGACGCGACGGGCATAGATCGACGAGCCGTCGTGGCCTTCCGCCCCGGGATGAGAGATGCCCGAGAGAAACTTCAGTGGGCGTCCATGCGTATTACCACGTTGCAAGAAGACATCGCATACTCGTTATCCGGGATCTTTGGCGTCCGCCTACATGTTGATTATGGCGAGAAGAAACAAAACGCACTCGGGCGGCTCCTGCAGGAAATCGTAGCTCAGTCGGGCGACATTACTGCCCTGGACTGGGTCGGAAAATCATCAGAGTTCAATAGCTGTCTTCCTGCCGACATTATCTCATATGCAACCCCGCCATATGCATTGCCATCTTTGTCTGAAGACAAGATTCAGACGGCGGTTTCTTTGTTGCTAAAAAATTCTGTGGCTGTGGATTTGGCTTTGAGACTTTATGATCAGCTTGATCACATGAGCGCTGGTCGTTTTGCGCACCACCGGTTGCATTTGCCTTGCATCGTATTCCCTGTCACAGAAGCCAGGCTGAGGCCCAGTCGAGACCAGGACACATATGTGTATGCAGTCAAGTCAGACGGGCTTCATGACCTGCAGATCACCGCGGAAGACAAGTTCACCCCGTTCTCGCCGGCAAGACCGCCTCCCGCCTGGCAGACAATCTTGCTTGTCCGTCCATGGAATCGCGATCTTCTTGAGTTGCATGACCCTGCGGACGATACACACAATGTGGAACATTGGTCCGTGCCCGAATCTCAGTCGCACGATTCACTCCCTGCACAAACTGAGCCGATTTATTTGGATTCACACTCGCGAGCATTGCGATTGATTGTTCGCCTTGGACAGCCTTTTGGTGCGTTTTTGCTAGCGCGGCAGCGCAATGGAGGGTTCAAGAGGATCGCGTCGGATCATGATATCATTGCACAGGTCAAAGACATGACTGGTGTTGGCGACATGATGGATATAAGGACACTAGAGGTACTGTAACTGCATGGATCCTTTCAAAATTCTCGCACCTGTTCCGGGAGTGTTTATCATCACGTCACCTTCAAGTTCCAAGAGATTGATAGTCGAGTGAACTAATTCCTCAAATCCACTTGCAATTGCGGCTGATGAGATCGAGTATGGTACGAGTAATAAGTATGGATTTACGTTCTGATTGTTGCGAGCTCACCATGGAGGAGCAGTGAAAGTAATAAGCGAGAGCGAACTGATAAGTACCAACACTGTTAGCAAGTATGTCTGATTAGGCCATCCCTTCATCCACTGTGGGGAGAAGAAACGGTTTGATGAGATGTACTCATCGCCCTTCTCACAAGAGTTCGTCGCACTCTCACTATACCCAGCGACGTTTGCTGTGATCCTGACAAAAGACGATGGACGTGGAAGTATACGTGGCCTGACTGGGGCGGTAGCATCATGCTTAAGCTACACCTCGAACATTACCAACGTATGGATGAGATGGAAGGATGGTCACCTGTTTTACATGTCTATTGATCAGATTTATCTTGAATCGCATAGCGAAGGGCACTTGCACCAAGGGATGACCCACGACACTTGATTTATGTATGCATGCAGCGTACGAGGCGCAGGAGACCTAAATATGATATCGAATGGCAATAGTGCCCAGTATGATAGATACAAGTGCGCAGGCATCGTTGTATACCCTTCCCCTGACGGCCCCAACAAAGTGCACGCAGCCGTGCGATGAGATCCCACCCCGAGGCGAAGCGGAGGATGGTACGGGCAGCACCTGTTGCACTTGGTGATCTCATTCTGTAATGACTTTGTCCCGTTTCCGGGGGAGTGGGCTGGGTCGCCACTCAGAGTGGATGGTGCGGGTGAACTTGCGTTTTCAGTTTTCTAGAGTGGAGTGGGGGAGGACCCTTGTAGAGGTGCGGGGGTAAAGATAAAGGATGAGGGTGGTGAGGGTGCCGTAGGCTTGAGCATGCAAGGTGCAAGGTCGGGCAGAGAAAGTTGCGGTGAGGGTTGAAGAGGCGCCTGGATGGAGGAGGGGGATGTGAAAAAGACTCAGTTACTTTGGAGAGCAGCCTGCCTTCGATGATGACACAGTTTGTCCGATCCCGGATCTTCATTAAATCACTCGCGTCGCTGCAAAGCGGATTGATCTGGACTGTCGCTCACAAGCATTGCGATTAATCGTTTGCCTTGGACAACCATTCGGCGCATTTTTACTCGCACAGCAGCGCGGCGGGGAATACAAGAGGATTGCGTCAGATCGTGATATAATTGCACAATTCAAAGACACTGAAGCTTCTGATGGACATTAGGACACTAGAAATATTTAATTGTAGGTGTATGCATTTTATTTTTGAAGATATCGATTGTTTATGTTTGTTTACGCCTTTTTGATCCGCTTTTGTATTGTTTTGCTTGAGCATTCCTTTGACCGTTTGACGCGATGCTGCTGGAATTGCTGAGGGGACAACTATTGTGTTTTGTGGATTTCGTGGCTAGTCATACCTGCACAGTCCACTAACAGTGGATGGACGACACGGACAGTATAAATATGCAGAACGTCGTCAGGTTTCTCACTGCTAAGCCTTCTACAATTCAATGGTGAGCATTTCTCTCTGTTCCTCTCCTTTTCGCCGACAACTTGTCTAGCCTAAATATACCGCACCCCCGCACGTGAGCTTGCACCTTCCTCCTGACTTCTCATCCTTTGGAGACGTTTGCGTCGAGTCAGATGCCACCAACAATGCCTCCGACTCAGAAGACGATCATACACTCACTGCTTTCGGCGA
>MU177987.1:120336-131628 GCA_016695465.1 Suillus americanus | reverse complement strand
GTCGAAGATGTAGAGGCCCAAGTTATTGAAGTACTGCCAGTCGGGCACATTCTGAGTGCCCGCACCGGGAACGTCGTACCAAAAGATCTGGGAGTCTGGGCGTGGATCAGTGTATCTCGTGACCGCATCGGTAGTTTCGACAATCCCTGTAGGAGCAGCGATGGGGTCATTGTTGGACAGGCCCCGGACAGCATTGATAAATGACGACTTCCCGCCTCCAGAAGAGCCAACAACCGCGATGTGGAGGAATCCTGGGCTGTAACGATACTCAGCCTTCACCCGAACAATATCCTCCTTTAATGGGCGGCACTCGGGGCGAACTCCTTCAAACCACAGACGCTCTGTCGCGAACCTCGCTTCCTCTGCTCTCTGAAGAGCTTCTGCAGCTTCAGCTGCCGCCCGTTGAGATTCTTCCTGACGCCTCTGTGCGTTTTCTGCTGTTCTTTTTGCAGCACGACTGACTCTTTTTTCTTCTTCGACATTGCGCTTCGCCGTATCTAGTGATCTTGATGTTGTGGCTAGCTCCCTTTTTGTTGCCCAGAGATTGTATCCCAACAAAGATATGATGAGGAGTGAAGCGGGGAGGGGTCCTGGAGCAGCAGCACCTAGGCTGGGAATAACACCTGAGGCACCTTTGGGCATGTTGCACCAACAAAAGAGGGGGATGATTGACACTGAAAAGGGCTGTGCACTAACGTGTTCTCCGTCTACGTGCGGTGCGACCTACTACTAGTAGTAGACCAAGATTAACTGACTATGAACTGTGGAACTCGAAGCTTCGCTCACCTCGATGAATTGCAGTACTGTGGATAGTACAGTGATGAGAACTCTGCAGGGAGGGTGAATGATTCGGACACAAGAAGCAAGTAGGGTTTCATCATAGTACTTAAAGGGACAAACACGAGGCTAGCACGAATAAGACCTAACACAGAAGCTTCCATGACGTCGGCATTGGGCAAGCTGTACAATTATCACATACTAGCTTCTCCGAGTGCACGTGGAGGGAGCCATAGATTAGAGATCTATTGGTGGTCACTTGACTTGACTTCATGACTTCAATCGATCACGAGGGGGAGCTCGATGAATGTTATGTACATAGTGCTCAGAAGATGTGTAACAAATAAACACACACATTGTGAGCTTCGCTTACCGCGCAGGCCCAACCGGAGCAAGGTTGCGGTCGCAGCGTCTGGGGCTGTGTCTTTGCAAGTGGAGACAAGTTGGAGTAGCAAAAGAGACGTGCGGTGAAGGTGGTGCTGTAGGCGTCGTTGAACCGAAATTACATAATCCCACCGATAACACTTTGCCTATTCGGCGGAAGCGAGAGTTCCCGGATTGAATATATAGGCGCCTCAGTAGGCGTATCATTTGACCACCAACCATTCTGAAGCAATGAATGTGATTCCTAGATCTATTCTCATTCAAATAATACTAAAGAAATCTCTTTCAACTCTCTGCTGGAGCATCGCCCTTGATATCTCATCCAACCAGCAGGCATACTAGTATGTCACGGTGTATTCAATCCCTTTGAATAGTACGAGTACATGTTCTCGCTTTCTACCGCACCTGGATACCAGCCGCATTGTGCCAGTGCCCATATCCCAGCCGTGACATGTGTACTGGCACAATTCCAGGAGCCATCAAGATTTATTAATGATCTTAATCCTTTCTACGCAAGGAAATCTCGGTCGCGCACTCATCAAATCCAACACCTCCAACACCTCCTACCAACTCACTCACCCTATCTACCATACACACCATTGACGCTAGCCACTTTACCCGCCCGATAAAGGACGAAAGTCAACGATTCATCAACGTCGACCTTAATCGTCTCAATACCCCTTCGAAGTTCGCCATAACCGACAATCGTGGTACAAGGAGCCCAGCTGTCAGAAGGCTGCGTTGTTCAATTTCTTGCGGACTCCTACTGCTGATCCTCTTCGCAGAATTCAACTTTCATCGGCTCCTCTCTGACGTCTGGCCAAAATGAATGACGCCTCGACAAGCCCACGACGCCATCCACGATCCTACTACGGTTGATACTAGCTTCTGGTGGATAACTCCCCTGCCTTTCTGAATAACCTCGAAAGGCTACATGATCGAATTTCGAGCTCGATCTTCCCATCAGTAGCAAGTAGCACTGACGAATGAAAATTACCTGCTATCTTCTCGTACCCAGTAGGATAATGGTGAATTTTGTATGCCTGCCATAGAAGTTTTACTCAATCAGCCGATTGGCACGCCTGTGCACCAGAGAATACATTAATATATCTTGCTAGCTCGTGACCCCCGAGCTGATATCTTCTGACATGAACCGTACAGCCCCGATATCGTCAAGCATGCAGGCGATGGTTAACGAATACGCCAGCATAAACGACGGAAGTTATAGCACACTCCAGGGAGTTGGTTGTCGTTCCAAACCTCCTCGCAGACACGATTATGAACGATTTCCTGCAGGAACAATCAGAACTTCAGGCCAACGGTAACTCACTACTACTAGTCATCGTGCCAGCCTCACGGAATGTGTAAAGAGCTATCGCGGAGGCATCCTCATTCTGTCATGATACCAGCTTGCAGCATGCCAGAGTTCCTTCACTGCGGATTATCTCGTCAGATCTCAGACTTCAGAATGAGTTGATCAGCATATCTTTCTGTCTCTGCGAAGTTGTAGTCACTGAATCACATACTCTTCAAACGAAAGACTGCGGCTGCCATGAAAACTTCGAGTTTGAAAGTAATTATCTCGACGCTGACGGTCCCAAAGCAGGAACATTCAAGCATCTGCGACGACAAATGAATATCTACATGAATTTATAAGGGCGCAACCACGTCTCTGAGGAATTAGTTTTCGATACGTGCTCTCACGAATCAGCAGCAGCATTTGAGCTTCACACAGTCTACTCTTCAGCAGGTCATTCAGTCGGACAAAACATAAATTCAAACTCGGTACTAGGTATGATATTGCAAGGGAATCAAGGAATCAAACGGAACACTCGATATTGCAGCAATATAATCATCTTTACACGGAGCTAGAAGGATTGATGTTAGCACCTACAAGGACGGATGGTAAAGACTAAGAACTCACGCATCTCGGAAACTCGACCAGCGTGTCCCATGTGCCATGCGCCTCAACTCAAGCTCGACACGTCCTCTTGCGATCACCAATGAAGTCCGGGGGGTATAAAATGCATGTCGGGAGGCGGAAGGTACCCAGAAAAGGAGCCGATGATTGGGGCCCATCACCCATCCATCAATTTGCAGCAAGAAAGGTATTGAATTAGAATTATGAAGAGAGGTGGGTGCGAGCAAGTCAGCAGGGTTGGGCAGGGCGTGTTCCAGGCTGGATGAGAGGTGATTGTTATAAGTGTTGGTTGGCATGATACGGTTGTCTTGGGTGGGAGGTGTGGTGCTTCGATGCAGCGAAAAAGCGGAGGAATCTGGCTCTGTGAACTCGGGGGATGGCTGCACTTTGACTCCATTCCACAGACGGACTGTCTTATCATCCGAAACAGACATCATGTGAGTACCATCCGGGGAGAATGAGACTGAGTAAACCCCTCCAGTGTGCCCTTTCAAGGGCTCCCAATGGCTGTCCCGTCGCTACATACCATAGTCCCACAGTCTTATCCACCGAACTAGACGCGATGCGAGTACCATCCGGTGGGGATGAGACTGACAAAACCAATGTAGTGTGCTCTTCCAAGGGCTCGCCCAAAGGCTATCCCGTCCCTGCATCCCACAGCCGCACAGTTGTATCCTCCGAACCAGACACGGTGCCCATCCGGCGAGGATGCAACTAAGTGAACCACTCTAGTGTGCCCACTGACTCTTACGATCTGAACAACCGTCCAGTTCAAATTACGGCCGGATGCCAGACAAAGGTTGTTTGGAAACCTTGCAGTGAACATGGTAGCCTCGGTGGAGTTGATGGGCGAGAATGGCAGCACTGATAAATACAGATGCGGTATGCTGTGCAAAATCATGCCGTCTGACGGGGATACATGAGGCCGTTGTGCCACTGAGGAGGGATCGCATATGTTGTACGATGTCTAGTTTGTAATTTTTGTTGTAGTTTGGAAAACAGTCCCGCATGGCGTCGAGGGAATTGAACGGCAGGGGTTCAGCCGTGCTGAGTATTTGTCCCATCACGGAACGAAACTCTGCTACATAGTGCTTCCTGGTCCCTGGAACTCGACATCGTGGCCAGATTTCTGCCAAAACAAGCCTATACATATCATAGTATCAGCTTGTTTGTCCATTTCCCAGGATCGCGGTTCACGACATACAAAAACGCAAATGTCGCGCACTTGAGCTTGAGCTTTATTCGCATACGATAGCGAGTTGATTGGACACTGGGGGCTGGTACGGTACATATAGTAAACAGCCTGGTGTCTGAATCAGTCAAAAAACAAGTTCGGAGAATGTGATACTGTAGCGTTTCGACCTTAGGTTCGTGGGAGATTTGGCACTGCATTACATAATGGTTTTGTGACATGTTCGTCAGTCCATGAACACTTGTGACAATATTGCTATAGGTTCGTATAAAGATCATCACTAGGGTATTGCATATATTTTTACATAGAGCATGGCCCACAAATGATTCATGATGATAAGGGAACATTTTGCAGGGGAAAGCTAAGTGTTTGGGTGACCTGTTCATTAAAAAAAACATATCCGAAAACAAAATATCATAACACTTTGTCACAAAGTTAGGTTCGTCGGCCCCAAACCCTTGTGACTGTCACAAAAATAGGTTCGGTTCGTCAGGCTAGCGACGCTGTGATGAACCTAAGGTCGAAACGCTACAGTACTGGCGTATGCAACTACGTATGTGAGGGAGAGGTGTGCGTAAATAAAGAACAATAACTAAGAAAGATCAAGAGGAATTGGGATGTGACGCGCTGCATAATAGACGATCTGACCTAGTACTTTAGAACATCCTACTTATGCAGACGCCTACGCACATATTCTGCAATATCATTTTTAAGCTCTTCTTCGTCAATTGCCATGGGAGAAGGCAAGTTATTCCATATCGCATGCACAGCGTCCTTGCAAACAATGTAAACTTTCTTATGAAAGATATTGTTGCTCTCAAGGTTCGTTCGCAGATTCTGGTACGTTTCGTCAATGAACTTCCTCTGGGTTTCAAATCTGATTTGCTGGAAACGAGAATGTATCTCGTCGTCAGCATTCCAACGGTTGAACCCTCGTGGCATCTTATCCGATGCCATGTTGTTGATGTGCTGATCTGACTTGGAGCGAACAATGAACACCTCAATGTTGGTGAACTGCTCACAGGCCCGGAGAATGGCGAGGTCAGAGTCCGAGAAACGATTGTCGATTAGCACAATGATGCAGTCGAAGATGTAGAGGCCCAAGTTATTGAAGTACTGCCAGTCGGGCACATTCTGAGTGCCCGCACCGGGAACGTCGTACCAAAAGATCTGGGAGTTTGGGCGCGGATCAGTGTATCTCGTGACCGCGTTGGTAGTTTCGACAATCCCCGTAGGAGCAGCGATGGGGTCATTGTTGAACAGGCCCCGGACGGCATTAATAAAGGATGACTTTCCAACTCCAGAAGAGCCAACGACAGCGAGGTGGAGGAAGCCTGGGCTGTAATGATGCTTGGTCTTCATCCGAACAATATCCGCCTCCGACGGACGGCACCCGGGGCGAACTCCTTCTTCGCGCTTCGCCGTAGTTACTGATTCTGACATCTCGGCTAACTCCATTTTTAACTGGAGATTATGTCCCACAGATGCAATAACGACTCTAGCGGGGAGACATCCTCGAGCAACAGTACCTAGGCCGGTGATAAAACCTGTGCGTGGAACAGCATGATTGGGCATGTTGCACCAACAAAAGACTCGGGGGGGAGGGGGGGGGATTGACACTGGAAAGGGTTGTGTGCTAAGGTGTTGTTTGTCTACGTGCAGTACGACCTACTACTATTAGTAGACTGACTATGGACTCAGCTTGAAGCTTGAAGCTTCACTCACCTCGATGAATTGCAGTACTGTGAATACAGCGATGAGAAGAGGCTCTGGAGGGTGAATGATTCAGACACAAGAACTTGAAGCGACTCAGTGGGATCTTATCATAGTACTTAAAGGGAGAAACACGAGGCCAGCACGAATCAGACGGGCTCTAAGAAACTGCTGCACCACAGGAATGTGTTTCACCCCCACGCTGTCACTTGTCCGGTGCCGCACCAAGGCTATGTAACTGTCATGTTTATGAATACAAGGCCAGGGATTGTAGAACACAAGTTATGGATACTTACTAGCTGGGATCCCCGAACCCCACAGAGTATGCATACACGCTACGAATATTTACAGGAAGTTGGCAGCTGGAAGCATCGCTGTAGTTCTCGACTTTACACTACTGAGGATAATTATATCCCTCGCTTCCGGTGCCTTTGTTGGTACCTGCCGCTTCCCCCTGTCCTACAGCAAACTCCTTGATCTCTTCGTACCTGCGGCGGTCCTACACTACATGATTTTTCCCATGCCGTTGCCCTACTCTTCCACTTCCTTGGGGCCTGTCACTCACTCGTTGGATGAGAATTTAACCATTGACGGCGAGCCACTTTCTGCGCCAGTCTCTAACCCGATATTTATGATTGCAGATGGGTTCAAATTCAACGTGCCGCGGAATCGTTCGTACAAAATTTGAGCTTCAGAATTTATTGATATGATCAGGCCTGCGCCCGCCTCACCACTGGCAGCATCTGACTCATCCCTTGCAGTCCCCGGCCAGAGACTAGTGGAGATATACTAGCAGCTTCAGATGCTCAAAAAGTGTATCATACAAACTTTGTTATCACTGCCCTTGCTAACAGACATCGAAGTTTCATGATGTGGATGATAACCACCGCGTTGTTAAGTTGCCACTTAGCCGCCCTTTGACTGGACAATGCTTAATTGCATGCGCTGTGGAGAGAGGACAACCATTGTGGTTTGTGGCCTTAGTGGCTAGTCGGTACATGCACAGGTCAATGCTTGTGGACGGAAGACATGGGCAATATAAATGTACAGAACGTCGTTAGGCTCCTCACTGCTAACCCGTCTGCAATTCAATGGTGAGTAGTGATCTTCTCCAGTGTTGTCTCCGCTGACCAGTCGTTTAGCCTAACTCTACCACACCCTCGCACATGAACCTGCACTTTGGCTTCTTTGAGGACGATTGCGTCGAGTCAGATGCCACCAACAGTTTCGCCGACCCAGAGGATGAGCACACCCTCACTGCTTTTGGTGAACGTTCCCTCAGCCAAGAAGAAACGCTTGGCTTCGCTCCAAATGACATCCGTCGCCGTAATCGAATGCGTTTGAAGGAGAGACGTAAGAGTGCCCAGTACAGTCCACAGGTGCGTATCGCGTTTACATAGTTGGTTGTACTTTTATTGACGGCTTCACGATAGATTCCAGGTGGAAAGTTCTGGGATCCATTGACGTGTTCACTAGTTTCGACTCCTCTAACACCTGCCGAATTTTTCAATGGATTTAGACACTCCGTACGACGTGCTTTTCAGCTTACACAAGCAGAAGCTGCCGAGGCTGAAGCCCGATCTCGTGCAGCTGACTCAAGAGAGTCAACCTCCAGTAACTCGCTGAGTGCTTCATACGATTACGAACCGGGGCAGTCGGCCATCGTAAAGGATATTCCTGAACTGGCTAAGGAATGGAAGAAACTGACTCAGAGGCCTGCGATTCCGAAATGGAATGTCGATGATTGAGTCTTGTTGCGATTGTTCACCAATGTAGTTGTATTATTTGTATACCAATAGACACCTTGTACAATCCAACTTGACTGTGATAAGCGCGTGTCATTCTTACATAATCGACAGACCTTGTCCTCCTCACACGTCTCCACACTGCTTGAAGCTATACCACTCATTCATCACGACCAAGAAAATGCGGTCCCTAAGGACCCTCCTACTCCTACTCCTCCTCCCAACATCCCTCGCCTTCAAACAGTCTGACTTCAAAACATGCTCCCAGTCCGGTTTCTGTCGCAGAGGACGCGCCCTTGCAGCACGCGCCCAAGAATCCCCATCATCATGGCACTCCCCATACTCAATCGAACCTCCAGAATTTCTTTTACTTAGCCCTCATCAACCAGGGTTCACCACAAGCGTTCACTCGTCCATCCATCCCAACGTCAAATTCGTGCTTGATGTTATTATACACGAGGACGGCATTGTGCGCGTGCGAATGGACGAAGAGAACGGACTAAGGAAACGATATAACGAAGCTGCTCAGTGGGCGCTCATTGGAGAACCTTTGTTGAGCGATGATGTTCTCTGGACGATGAAGGGGGGCAAAGCCAAGGCTGTTTATGGACCGAAGAAGGATATGGAGCTTGTCGTCGACTTTAAGCCTCTCAAAATCACGCTTTTCCGGGGTGGAAAGGAACAGGTTGTATTGAACGGGCGCGGCTTACTGCATATGGAGCATTTCAGAACCAAGGAGGACTCCAAACTAGCTGAACATATCGAAGGCGAAGGACAATCCGTCCTCCAAGTCAACCCTGCGGCATGGTTCGAAGGCGACACCCAAGACGCCTTCTGGGAAGAAACATTCTCCACATGGACAGACACCAAACCCAAAGGTACGTTCCACACTCACCATCAACACCGAGACTACAACCACCAACACCCACAGGCCCCGAATCCCTTTCCCTCGACATAACTTTTCCCAACCATGCCCACGTCTACGGAATTCCTCAACACGCCACGAACCTCTCCCTCCCAAGCACAACAGGCCCCACCGCAAAATACACAGATCCCTTCCGCCTCTATAATGCAGACGTCTTCGAATACCTCTCAGACTCGCCGACTTCTCTCTACGGCTCGATCCCGCTCATGCATGCGCATTCTGCAACGTCGACAGTCGCCGTTTTCAATGCGCTTGCATCGGAAACATGGATTGATATCGGTCATGTGGAGAAAGGTGGCGTAGAAACGCATTGGATATCCGAGTCCGGGATCCTAGACGTATTCTTACTCCCAGGCCCAACACCCACCGACGTCTTCACGCAATACGCACACCTAACAGGGGCAGCACCCCTCCCAGCCCACTGGTCACTCGGGTATCACCAGTGCCGCTGGAACTACGTTAGTTCAGACGACGTGCGCGGTGTGCAGAATAGGTTTGACGAGGAGGATTTCCCGGTGGATGTATTTTGGTTGGATATCGAGTATGCAGAGGATCACAAGTATTTTATGTGGAATAAGAAGACGTTCCCGGATCCGGTGGAGATGACGAAGGACGTTGAGGCTGTTGAGCGGAAGGTCTGTTTTGTTTTGTTCATCCTTTCTTTTCGTTCCATCCTTCTCGTGCTCACGCATATATGCCCCAGATGGTAGTCATCGTCGACCCGCACTTGAAACGCTCAAACGACTACCCAGTATACAAACGCGCATCCGAACTAGGAGTCCTCGTTAAACCCAAGAGCGGCGAGGGCGAGTACGAAGGATGGTGTTGGCCCGGCTCCAGCTCATGGATCGACTTTTTCCATCCTGGTTCATGGGACTTTTGGGTCTCGCTGTTCAAGACGGAGACTATCGATGGTCAGTGGAGTTGGACGGAGAGCACTAATAATATCGGTATTTGGAACGATATGAACGAGGTATGTTCTCTTCGATGTTGGAGTAACTTGCTTATTTATTGGCGAAAACGAAATGCTAGCCATCAGTGTTTAACGGACCGGAAATCACGATGCCGAAAGATAACGTCCATTACGGCGGTTGGGAGCATAGAGACGTGCATAACATCAACGGGATGCTCTTCGTACGTCCCTCATCTTCTTTCCGAGTTTGTCGGTCAAGCTTACGATGCTAACCCCCTGAAGGCAAACCTTACATTCCAAGCAGCAGAAGCCCGCACAGACCCCCCACGACGCCCATTTGTCCTCACCCGCGCCTTCTACGCCGGTTCTCAGCGTTTCGGTGCAATGTGGACGGGCGATAATCTTGGTACGTGGGAGCATATGGCTGTAGGAATTAAGATGGTGCTTGCGAATGGCGTTGGGGGGATGCCTTTTGCTGGGGGTAAGTCTTTCCTCCTTTCCTCTCCATTACCCTCATTTCTAATCATTCACTTGTTCGCAGCCGACGTTGGCGGCTTCTTCGGAAACCCCGAACCAGAAATGTTAGTGCGCTGGTACGTAGTGGGCGCATTCTCGCCCTTCTTCCGCGCACATGCGCATATCGACACGAAGCGCCGAGAACCGTACCTTCTTGAGGAGCCGTACAAGAGTTTATTGAGGGATATCTTGAGGTTGAGGTATTCGATGCTTCCTGTGTGGTATACTGCGTTTAGGGAGACGAGTGAGAGCGGGGTTCCTATCCTCCGGTGCGTTTTTGCTTCATCCATTGGACGATGTGATTGATGTGTACATAAACGCACAGGCCTCAGTATATGATGTTCCCTGGGGACGAAGCTGGGTTTGGGATCGATGATCAGTATTATATTGGGTCGTCGGGGTTACTTGTTAAGCCTGTGACGCAGAAGGGGGTGAAGGAGGTTTCCGTGTATATTGCTGAGGATCAGGTTCATTCCTTTCATTTTCCACACACGCTGACGCTGACGCACACCCAACTACCTAGGTCTACTATGACTACTTCACCAACCACGCCCACCGCCCCAAAAACCGACACATCACCCTCCCCGCAAACCTCGACCAAATCCCCCTCCTCATTCGCGGAGGCTCCATCATCCCCACACGTGAACGCCCGCGCCGCTCCTCGCCACTGATGAAATACGACCCGTTCACACTCCGCATCGCACTTGATACTTCCGGGAATGCGCACGGGGAGGTGTATCTTGATGATGGCGAGACGTACGGGTATGGAAGGGGGGATGTTGTTTGGCGTGGGTTCGGTGCAGAGAGTAAGAAAGGAAAGGGGAAAGGATTTGGGACGGTGCGCATCTCGTCCGCTGATCTTGCCGCAAGAACGCAAGTGGGTGTGTACGACCCCAAGAACGAGTTCGCACGCAGTGTTGGAGATGTGAGGGTGGAGAAGCTGGTTGTTCTTGGACTTGGGAAGAAGCCTTTGAGCGTCGTTTTGGATGGCGGGAAGGAGCTTGAGTGGGAGTTTGCCTCAGAGGGTGGAGTGTTGGTCATTAAAGATCCTGCAGTGCGCGTGGTGGATGATTGGGCTATCGTTGTGAAGTTGGAGTGAGATACCATGTTAATAATGTTTTGATCATTTGTGCTTTGCGTTGTGAATGTTCATTGCTTTCATGTTTTGATCTATCATCTCGTGCGCGAACACAGTCGATCAAATAT
>MU177987.1:87911-109934 GCA_016695465.1 Suillus americanus | reverse complement strand
GCCCTGTATTTATTTATGAGCTGTTCATCCAACGCTGCCTTGTGCTCACCTTTAGCCACCTGGCAACGAGTGGAAGCACGGTAATTGCACCGCTGATTGCATTAAGAAGTCCAAGTGCTTCAATCCAGAAGAGCAGTCGCTCGTCGTCGAAGAATGATCTCATCGCCTTTGCGAGCTCATTGTCGAAGTCTGTTATTTGAACATGTGTAGCCCAGAATCGACAGGAATAGGAGAGATGTGGAGGAATGCATGTTTTGACTCGTTGAGGCAGTCCGGTATCTTCGCTATTAGAGAGGTACGATGACTTTAAATCACATATATTGAAGCGAAGGCCATGTTCCATCACACGAAGTGATGCCAACGCCAAGTCGTGGTGTTGCGCCTTCGTCACCTCGACAAAAAAGTCTCCGCTGGATGGTGCGTGTGTGAGGAACTCTTGAAAAGATGCGTGAAGGGGTTTGACGGGGATATGTGAGTCCGTTATGCCGCTAAGGAGGGATCCCATATGTTGTATGATGTCCACACTGTAATGCTTATTGTGATTTGGAAAATAGTCCCGCATGGCGGTGAGAGAATCGAATGGGAGGGGTTCAGCCGTGCTGAGTATTTGTCCCATAACGGAACGAAACCCCGCTAGTGCTTCCTGATACTCGTCATCGCTATACTGATCTCGTGGCCAGATATCTGCCAAAATAAGCCGATACATCTCATACAACTTGTTTGTCCATTTCCCAGGATCGCGGTTCACGACAGTTTCAAAGCGAGACCTTGGATTTACGCCGGGAAGGTCTACCTTGATGTATTCGCATGCAAGACGTGCCCACTCGAACAGTCCATCAGCTTTCGTAGCGAGGTTTGCAAACTCTTCGTCCTCGAAAAGCGACAGTACTTTTAGCTTGTCAGATACAAAAGCGCAGATGTCGCGCTTCGCTACTGCTGCTGGAATCTCGTCCATCGATAACTGTAGAATATGCTTCGCGCCGCGAAATGCATCTTCGATATCATGAAGTGGGCGAGAGGTAACGAGAATCCGAAAGTTGGATGGGAGTTCGGTGATTTTGGGAAGACCTTCTTTCTGAAGTTTACCGGAAAGTATGTTGAGAAGGTCACGCCGCGTCTTCACTTCACCGCTCTCGTCCAGCGCTTCGATTACGATCAAGACAAGTCCTACACTTGACCCAGAGGATTTCTTCAGTGGTTCCATGAGAAGCTTCTCCCACTGCTGGAATATATCCTTCGAGTTCTTTAGCGAAGCGGAATCTTTGACCGCATCCGCCAGTGCTCGTCTCATCTCCGGATCATGATCAGCTAGGTCACGAGCGATGGTGGAGAAAACCTTTTCATGGCGTTTCTCGGTCTTGTCGAAGCAGAAACATGAACCGAGCATCCCCTTGTCACTGAACCGCTTGGCAATCGTGTGAGCGATGGCCGATTTACCCGTGCCTGCAGGGCCAGATAGCCACAGCACACGTTCAGCAGCACTGCCGTTGATCCAATCTGTAATCTGGGAGAGAATCTCCTTGCGCGTCTCTGGTAGGCACTGTTTCATGGTATTTAGTCCTGCGTCCTTTGCATAAGCGATATCCCAGAGATCCAGGGTATCGCCTGAAACGGTGTGAGGGAATGTAAAGACAGAAGGGTGTCAGAATCCTTACCTGTGCGATCGATGAAGACGGCCACGTCCCGATCAACTTGGTCCCGGAATTGTTGCATGAAGACGTCCAAAGCGTCGCTGTACTGTTTGATGATGTTATCAGTTTCTGAGAGAACGTTTTTCCCGACTCTCTTCCCTACGATAATAGTATAAGATTCATACTCGAAGTACGATAGCTTGGTAACTCACAAAAGCTCTCTGTCTCCGAGTAGTTCTTGATGAAACGGGCACACTCAAGAGTCTGCTGAATGATTTTTCCAACGATACTGTGCATCGATTCAATTTTGTCAAGATTGTTATCTTGGGTGATGAAGTGGTAAACTCCAGCCAATTTCTCGAGAAGACTTTTGATCGATTTGTCGCGCTCTGCCTGAGCGATTATAATCTACATGGAATTATGACCTCTGAGTAGGAGACTGAACTCTGGGAGAAACCGGACGTACATTAGATGCAGCAGACAGCACACCCAGCGCTATCTTTGCGTACGGATGTACCTTCACAACTTGATTAGTTCGCTTCAAGTCAACAAGAATGACCCATACATCTGCGATCTTCTCAAGGACAGCATTGATAATCTTCAGAGGTTGGAGATACGTCGTCTCGAAATCATCCGCAGCAGCGAGAGCCGCTGGGGCCTTGTTGGCGGCGGATGCCATAGATGTCGCATGTTCCCCGAGTAGTCTCATACTTTCCATACCATCACAGGCACCCTGAAGTTCAGCGTCGACTACTTGGGAATGAGGTCCTTCTTCCTCGCCAGAATGAGCAGCCTGAACCTGTAGGACCGCCAAAATCAGAGAAGAAAATTAAAGAATTTGAGGAAAATACCTGCGAAGTAGACCCTCCGGACGGCCCTTGGTTCATGGAGTCGCTTGGAATCTCAGATGCGGTGGGACGCTTGTTGTCGTTGGAAGGATGGAGATCCATGGTGTCCTGGGCGCCTCTAAGAAAACCGAAGGACTAGGATAACAAGTTTAAGTACTTACCTCGACTTTCTGGCTTAATGAAGCCCCTTCAATTTCAACGTTCTGGACCGCGGTGATGCGGTTGTGTGTTCGCTTGAACTGTTTCTGCACGATTTCAGCCATATTCAGGACGATCAGTGTTCACGTCTACGCACAGGAAGTTTTTTGGTTAAGCCATTCTTCAATTTCCGCAGGAACTGACAGATTCCTCTACGAGGTTGGTTCTAGACGAAGAATGCATAAGGGCAGCGATGGATCTCGGAGACCACATACCGAACTTTCAACAACATCTGCCCGGCTGGATCTGGAGGTTCCTGGAGGAGGATCTGGCGTATGGTCTTCACTCATCACGAGTGGTCGTAGATTTGAATCAGTGTGAGAAAAACAGTGGGGAACAATGAGAAGAGTGTGAGAAGGGAATGGGCGTCTCATCCTTTGGCGGAACTCGAAGAGCATTAGGAGCAGGGCCAACACGTTGACTTCAAGTGCTATTCAAGCTGCACAATTCGCGTCGGTTCACAGCTGGTTATTGTGTGCGCATCACAGCGCAATGATGAGAGATGCACAGTGGAGAGAGTTCTGTCTACTACTCCAGAGTCGAATTATACAGCAGCCCCTTGAATTTAGGTATGTCGTTGTCTCGGCGAGCCTGCATGCTAATGTGGTGGCAGTTAAAATGCCGTTAAAGTTATTCGAACTTCAAACACACGAGGAGACTGGTGCATAGGATGAGACGCTGATATTTATTTATGAGGCGATTCCGCTGCAAAGCTCACTGAGGGCTGGCAATTGGTCCGTTCATTCTATGACCAAGTAATGTGAACATGACGCGTGGGAAGGAGTACGCACGCTGTCACATAGCCCACAACAACCCGTGTGGTCTTCACTTCCTTCTGAGGCACAGAGACTTGCCAAGGTGGCCACTTTCTATTTACTCTGACACCACTCTGAGGGTTTTGCCTCCAAAACTGGAGCATTCGCAAATTGTCATTGGGTGCGCACTGCGAAGAGTGTCAAGGGATTCATAGACGGTTTCCCGGGCCATGCATCAGGCAAGTTCTGATATGAACCTGGACTTGCCTGATCTTGCTATCACACTTGGCTCTATACGTATGACTTCACGCTCCAACCATCACCTCCATCGACATTCCACGGGCGTGCCAACATCTACCTCCTTTCTGTAATCAGGCAAGACCATCACATTTCAACTCGCTCACCATATGCAAACGATCATGTAGGCAGCTGCAGTTGTTTCATCTCTATTCGTCATCGTTCAGCTCCAACTTGCGTATGCTATTCCTGCCTTCGTTCTGCACTTACTCTCACCCTGATTGCAGCATCAATGTTGTCGCTTTGTGAGATCTTGCATGGTCCCAAAGCTACCAAGCCAGGCGATCTCCGAGTTCTGGTCCACAATATTTCTTATCTTGCGGAACGATCATCCATCAGAATCTACACTATAAATGGCAAATTCGTCGAGGTAGATAACATGCATGAAGGTTGTCTGGTGCTGGCTGCTGCGTACCCTTGCTGTTCCCTGACATGGCAAACTCTGACTTTCCCCAAGACCCGTTCTACTACGCTCGTATAGCAAGAGCCACAGGAGAACAGGATTGCATATTAACATAGAGCAGCCATACATAGAACATAGTCAAGCAGGGGACGAGCAACATCAGAATGCTGATGCAATACATGAATTGACTACGTTCACTCCAGTTGTGAAGAAACTCATTTTTGTAGCACAACCGATTCCAGCATTTGACGCTCTCGGTATCCTGCTACACATAGACAATCCTTGAATCAACGCTCTCCCGCTTCTCTCTATCGATGTGGCCTTGTATATGTCCCGATCGGCCAGCTTGCCTAGATGACTGTACGTCTGTACTGAGTCGTTCTGAGTTGTGGCTTCGTGGCCCAAAGGTGAGCCTATAGCTCCTTCGTGAACATGCCTGTTAAACATCACCAGACACCTGAGCCGAGCCCTCCTGAGTCGACACCTACTGTGAATGGGGATTTGCCCAAATTTCCTGAGATATGTCATGGAGAACGAACACACTAAGCATACCCCTTTAGCTTGTGCAGTTGCTAACTCTACAACATGCTGAGTCGACGTTGCCCTGTGGAATTGAGGGTGACGAATGCGCGTCCAAACATTGCCAAGAGGTGGAATACGCTGTTCTCGACTGGTAGATCTTGAGGACGTCTGCTGAGTTTCCCTCACAGTTTGCCTTGGAAGACCGTGTCGGAAGAGGTAGGATACGCCGTTCCCAACCGGTGGTCCTTTTGGAGGCCTGCTGGTGAACAGTGCTTGATGAGGATCCAGGTCCAGCAATTTTAGAATATTCTTGAATTCGAGTTTGGCAGGGTGCCGGTGATCATTGCAGGTAACTGTTGTATGTCACGAGTTTAGTATTCTACCGATCTCACATCAAGGGGGGTAAAATCAAGAATCTAGTCTGCTTCATTAGTAGTCGGGATTGAAGATATGGTACAAGTGTTCTCACCTGTTCCACTGAATGAGTGCCACGTCTTTCTTACATAACCGACCGACAGACTTCATGCTTGAAGCCATACTACTTACCGCTCATTCATCACAACCAAGAAAGTGCGGTCCCCTGGGACCCTCCTGCTCCTCCCAACAGCCTCGCCTTCAAACAATCCGAACTCAAAACATTCTCCCAGTCCGGTTTCTATCGCAGAGGATGTGCCCTTGCAGCACGCCCAAGAATCCTCATCATCATAGCACTTCCTATGCCCAATCGAACCTCCAGAACTTCACCCTCACAAACCGGGATTTACCACAAATTTTCACTCGTCTATCCATCCCAAACTCAAATTTGTGCTTGATGATGAGGGCATTGTGCGCGTGCGGATGGACAAAGAGAACGGACTGAGGAAACGACATAACGAAGCTGCTCAGTGGGTGCTCATCGGAGAACCTCTGTTGAGTGATGTTTTTCTCTGAACGGTCAAGGGGGACAAAGCCAAGGCTGTTTATGGACCGAAGAAGGATATGGAGTTTGTCGTCGACTTTAACCCTCTCAAGATCACGCTTTTCCGGGGTGGCATGGAACAGGTTGCATTGAACGAGCGCGGCTTACTGCACATGGAGCATTTCAGAACGAAAGAAAGCTCTAAGCTAGCTGAACACATCAAAGGCGAAGGACAATCCGTCCTCCAACTCAACCCTGCAGCATGGTTCGAAGGCAACACCTAAGATGCCTTCTGGGAAG
Source organism: Suillus americanus (assembly GCA_016695465.1). Taxonomy (NCBI): domain Eukaryota; kingdom Fungi; phylum Basidiomycota; class Agaricomycetes; order Boletales; family Suillaceae; genus Suillus; species Suillus americanus. Next base: position 104,082 of record MU177987.1, on the reverse strand, counting down.
AAACCTTCTTCACTTGAACAGACACAAAAACCAAAGGTATGTCCCACACTCGTCGTAAATACTGAGACTACAACCACCAACGCCCGCAGGCATCGAATTTTTCCCTCGACATAACCTTCCCCAACCGCGCCCACATCTACGGAATCCCAGCACGCCACGAATCTCTCCCTCCAAAACACAACAGGTCCCACCGCGAAATACACAGATCCCTTCCGTCTCTAGCAGACGTTACCTCTCAGACTGGCCGACTTTTTTCTACGGCTCGATTACGCTTATGCATGCACATTCTGCTAGGTCGACAGTCGCCGTTTTCAATGCGGTTGCATCGAAGTCGTGGATAGATATCGCTCATGTGGAGAAAGGCGTAGAAACGCACTGGACCGAGTCCAGGATCCTAGACGTATTTCTACCCCCAGGCCCAATATGCACATCTAACAGGAACAGCGCCCCTTCTGGCCCACTGGTCACTCAGCTATCACCAGTGTCGTTGGAACTATGTCGGTTCAGATGATGTGCGTGGTGTGCAGACAAGGAGGATTTTCCAGTGGATGTGAGTTGGTTATCGAGTATGCGGAGGATCATTGGTATTTTATATGGAATAAGGAGACATTCCCGGATCCGGTGGAGATGATGGGGGATGTAGAGGCTGTTGAGCGGAAGGTCTGTTCTGTCTTTTCTTTTCTTTTTATCCTTCTCTCGCTCACGCATATACGCCCCAGACGGTAGTCATCGTCGATCCGCACTTAAAACGTTCAGACCAGTATACAAACGCGCATCGTCCTCGTTAAACCCAGGAGCGGCGAGGATGAGTACGAAGGACGGTGTTGACCCTGCTCCAGCTCATAGATCGACTTTTTCCATCCTGGTTCTTGGGACTTTTGGATCTCGCTATTCAAGACGAAGACTATTGATGGTCAGTGGAGTTGGACGAGAACCCCGATAGTGCGATGATACTTAGTGGGCGCATTTCAACACAAAACACCGAGAACCGTGCCTTCTTTAGGAGCCTTGCAAGAGCTTAGTAAGTGATATATTGAGGTTGAGGTATTCAACGCTTCATGTGGTATTCTGCGTTCAGGGAGACGAGCGGGACTGGGGTTCCTATCCTTCGGTGCGTTTTTTTTCCCTCTGTCTCGAGTGGGATGTGATTGATGTGTGCGTGAATGCGCAGACCTCAACATGTGATGTTTGCCGAGGACGAAGCTGGATCTGGGACTCATGATCAGTGTCATCAGGGTTACTGTGACGCAGAAGGGGGCAAAGGAGGTTTCTGTGTATATTGCTGAGGATCAGGTTCGTTCCTTTCCTCTTACTTTCATTTCTCCTGACGCTTATGCACACCCAACCACCTAGATCTACTGGGACTACTTCACCAACCACGGCTACCGCCCCAAAAACCGACACATCACTCTCTCCATAAACCTCGACCAAATCCCTCTCATTCGCGGAGGCTCCATCATCCCCACACGCGAACGTCCGCGCCGTTCCTCGCCACTGATGAAACACGACCCATTCGCCCTCTGCATCACGCTTGATACTTCCAGGAATATGCGCGCTGGCATGTACCTTGATGATGGCGAGATGTATAGGTATGGAGGGGGGGCGTGGGTTCAGTGCAGAGAGTACGAAAGGAAAGGGGAAAGGGATTGAGATGATGCGCATGTCATCTGTTGATCTTGCCGCGAGAACAGACTCGTGATCGGGCAATATCGAGCTAGAGTAAAATGTTATATTGTCCAATTACGGAGTCAAATCGAGTAGTAAAGGAAGTATCTCATGATAATAGTAAGGGCTGTCTTGCGAAGCAACCATCACTGTTAAATCACGATAGCTCGGCATTGAGTACCAGATGGCGAAGAAAGTAAGGAGCGAAGCCAGGCAACAAGAAATATAGTTTCGCGCGGTACTTTCAAGAGCAAGCGGCTTGAGTGAGCGAGATCCTGGTTAGTTTTACTTCGACGTTGTCGCACAGGTTGCCGAGACACCCAAGTGACAAGGTTTCAAGGCGCGGGTAGTTACGCATGCCAGAGCCGATGCCTGTATGAATTATATATATGAAAGACAAAAATATGAGGATGGCACGTACCAAGCGCAATACAAAAACACTGACCAAAATCATAGCCGAACTCTATGGTCTTGGAGTGAAACCGTAGAATGTCGGATATGATTTCGGTTGTGCCCTGCATCCGAGTCGCAAAGAAACGAGAGATATCATTGAAAGCCTTATCGATATCCTACTTACATAGAATTTCAACCTTCCGATTTCGATTGCCTTCCTAATTTGGTAATTTATTTGACGTTGCATGATGGTCATCATCCTTATTCTCGGAGTCCGCGGACGCATAGTCAACGCCTTTCTTTCGCTCACTCATCACCAAATTCGACACACCTCAAGCCACCAGCATACCTCTGCACTCGTGGATGTATGTCAGTGGTTGTATTCTAGGTAGAGTTTAATGAAAATTCCCGTGTGCAAATGCTTCTATCGAAAATGTGAGCTATCAGAAGCGCGTCCTTTTGAAATCAGTTACCAAAAATACAATCAACCAGTCAATCCACGCCTATGTCTTGTCATAACCCTTGTCTCAAAATCCTGTTTTCAAGCTGCAACGTGTAATATATTTCTTGACCGTTTGTTATGGCACACACCCGCAACAGGTAATCACAGTCGGAGCTTGAATTTGACCGAGCGTTGCCCCTCCCCAGTATGTCCGAGGGCTTCTCCTACCTTTCGGCAATCCGACAACTAGTACTGTAACTACCCGTACTACGGGATACTCGTTCATGAGTAAGCTTCTTACGTCTTTCTGAAGTATCACTATCTGCGCTACAACAACAGCACATACGGGACGAGGCACGCAGGAAGGCCACTTCTAACACTGAAGGAGACACGGGCATTCCTCTAGTGGCACCTTTGCCTACTCAAGTTCGTTCTCCACTTTTCAGCTCAGAGATACTCCCAGGCGGACGCTTGGTGTATGAGCAGCTCGTATGTCATTGATAACGGGTATTCTCAGTCACGCACCGTCGCGATACCTTTGCAAAGGCGGGAGAGGTGACGAACTGTGACCGCATATAGCGATCGTAGGGTCGTTTTCCTGCCTCTTTCCAAAGTAAGTCCAATTGACAACCACTGATGACTGGGAAAGAATTCTGAGTCGTAATTTGCCCTTTTCTTTTCCACATCTCAACTAACATGGATTCTTTCGGCGAGCATTGCCCGATTCCTCATCTCATAAACTTTATCCTTGTTCTGGCCGGCTCTCCGATTGATTTTTATCTGCTGTATCTCCTATTCTCACTGTTCGTTTATCTCGTCTTGTTATACAATGCGTCTTACACCGCGTGTAGGTTTTCATGCATGCCATGCGTGAGTATAACGATTCTCGCCGAATGATGTATGTGTTACCCAAACCTACAACCTCCGACACCCGTGCAGATCCCTACCACCCATGTGCTGCCTTCATAGATTTGTCGGCAGCACGCTGCTTCGTAGCAGGCGGTTCTACTTGTGAGGTGTTTACGATAATCGAATCTATGATGCATTCGTGATTTTCTGTCCATCAATCAAAAAAACTAATAGCAATACATAGATTGCACGGCTCGGAGAATCATATTATCGGATGGAAGAGACTCCGAGAGCCTCAACTCAGAATTGTCAACAATAGTACTAGTGTAGGACGCTTACGGTTTAGAAGTGCGGATTCCACCATTTCTGCTTCGACCCTAAGTTAATGTCTTTGATGGTGGGTCGCTTACAGCTGATACTATTATGAACCACTACTACTGGTGATCATGCTTCTCACTTCGCTTGCAGGACTGCGGATACCAGACCTCGTGCTTTGGAACGCCGAGCGCCGCCATGACCTAAATCAACTATTTGACTTCCTATGCGAAAGGACGAACGAAACAAAGTACATTCACAAAATGTCACTGTGAAAACCAAGAGGTGTCCGTGTGGGTCGAGTGCCTTCAGGAGCAGGAGTTGATATACTTGGCTCAGACTGCACCTCTTGTGAGATGCTAGGTAGTCTAGGCTCCGTTGATATTTGAGGTGAAAGAGGGTAATGCTGAGGGGTTGTATCATATGATGCGAGGGGATCACTGCTGCTAGGGGATGTGGTCGTAACACTGCATGAAGACCCAGCTGCAGCAAGCTAGTCTCGTCAAATGAAGCTTGCGGCAGGGGAAAGCAGAAGACCCACTTGAGTAGTGCTAAGCTTGATTTTCTTTGCCATAGATTCCTCCTGCATGACTTCCGCGGCTCGTTTGAAATGTAGCGACTGTAGTGTCAGCTGCCTTTGCCAATGGGAGCAACTTTTCTGGTGGCGTTAAGCCACTTGGCGATGAAAATGACCGACCGCAGGTTGAATGGCACTTGAAGCAGTGGCTCATTAGGACGACGAGAAGAAAGAATATAGCTAGGAGCGAAATAAAGTAAGTGAGGATTCTAGATCTGGCACTCAGCAGTATGATCTGTGAAAGTCGCAAACGACGGAAATCTTCGGCTCGCATGCAATTGGCGACATATTACTTTAGTACAGCCTTGAACTGGAACGGCATGACTCGGCTACTTCGAGTCGGAGCTGAAGCGCTGAAGCTTGAACTGCAGCTCAATCTACTCGACAAAAATTGAAGTAGCTGCAAGGTCCCATCGAAATATTGGGTATCCTGGCACTAGCAGTGGCACTCTGATACGCCAAAATGATATGCGGTATCTCGGAAATCACCGGTTCAAGTCACATCAAGCGCACTGCGATGCAAGTAAAAACCGCATACAGGTGGTGAGGATCCGCACGGGTGTCGGAGGTCGTACTCGCAGGGTTTATCCGCCCGGTGAGAATCGCTATATTCATGTATACTGGTGTATTCATACCTTTCGCGTTCCCCAACGGATGAGACTCTGAATTTCACTCATATCCATGTGACCCTGAGCCCAGCTCCAGCGATCGCCGCGTCACCTATTGTGGGCCGTATGCAACAACGGGTTGGAATTACACATTTCCAAATATTCTTCTCCCAAGAGAATTTCGGAGAAAGAGCAAGTGAAACATGAAGTCTGCTGGCAATGCAAATGCCATCTGTCTGAAGGCGTGTCTCAGGTGGACAGGTTATGCAACAGAACATTATTCAGGAAATAAAAGCGGGCTGTCTTCCTACCGTCCTCTTCAAATTTGTTTTTGAAGTCCCATATCACGTCTCACAAATAATGCGTCTCTCCTTCGTCCTCGCGGTTGTTGCTACTTTCAAGTTGGCAGCGTCTATGGTTATCCGCGACTCGGACGACAATAGTTGTCCCGAATCCTGCATGACGAGAGATTGCTGCTCTGGCTATTATTGCCAGGTTATAACTGTTGACGGCTTTGATGTGAGTGTGAGTAGTTTTCATCTGACCCCGTAGCTCACCGACGTGGTAGGGATTCATATGTACAGCGGATGACGGGACACTGAGCCACTAGTACAGTGAGTCGTATTTCCGTTTTCGCCTTGGTGCACACTGCAGCATGGTTGACGACACAACATGCAAGTAGTTCGTTTCTGAGTGCTCGGCTGTCCTGGTGAATAAATTTCGCCCTGCTGGAGCATTGAAAACCTTAAATTAGAGGAACATCTCGAACAGTTGACTGCATAAACTATGACTTAAGTACTTACAATGCGTTGTTTCTCGTCTCGTTGTAAGCTTGCAGGATATAATTTATAAAGGCCTCACAAGATAGGATGGACAGTCGGACATGACACATGTCAGCCGAAAGGAGTCTTTTTCGAAGGACTGATGCGCGGTACATGCGCGGTCAGCATGATGCCATGTGTGTAACAGTGGATGAATCGATGACTTACAGCAGCGTTTAGAAAGTCGTTCTAAATCTAAATCGTAACGGCGCCGGCGCCAGCGCCCGACTCGTTTATTTCCAGTATGTTTTGTGTCCATTGAATTAAACACAAACTAGTCTTGGGCAAGGTTACTGCAAGTGGCATCAGACTTTGTGCAAACTTCCGACCTTTTGCAACTAAAAATCCGAGCAAAGTGTCACTGTCAGAACGGAGGGGCCTGTAAGCTGTCACGGTAACATTCAATAGTGTAATGAAACAACTGGGGGTCGTGAATTGTCTGGTTGTCATAGTGCCCCGCAAGATGCAGCAGAGGTGTCGGAGATCTGGCCGAAGACAGAGGGATGAATGATGAGAATGACACTCTCAGACTCAAAGTGAGCACGACCGAAAGTCATCTATATGCCATCAAAGACGGTATTGACTGCACCTCTGACAGTGAGAACTCAAAGAAGTCTGAAACCACGAGGAGGGTAAAGCCTAGACCGGAGCATGATATTGGGGGGATACAAGGGATCGTGATAGAGGAGATATGAAAAAACTTCATGCGCAATATTATTATGGGGCAGACAATTCCCGCTACTTACTGCGCGCGGGTTCTATGGTGCTGGTGCCATGGCCAAAACACGCCTGTTCAAACGTTCATGGTGTTTCATTTGCATGGTCCCTCATGAATCTTGTAAGTAATGTGCATACTACATGTTTTAAAACGGACCTTGCATTGCAATTATGCTCAAGCGCGCGGATGCCAGAACGAAGGTGTGGTGCCAGAGGAGAGTATACAATCGAGATCCAGGTGCAGATCGGACAAAACAGATTTGCAGAGTCACCGCCGAGCCTCGGTCCTATTCAGACCAAAATTGTCTGATATTACGTCACCACGTGACAATCGCGTCTGTTCCGAACGTTCGAGCGACGAGCCTCAACCTGCACTTTTCCCAATGGACTTGAGTCCAACTCAACCTTCACTACTCCAGCTCGGGAGATAACCCCGGCAAAATCTTCCTGGTTAAGCTTGTATGGAGTCTGGACGGATATTTTCAGTGACCTGAAAGATTTGATCAAAAGAATAATGCATTCCGCAACGTAGACGCAGTCTCCAGCTATGGAAGGTGAGTCATCCGATGCCTACGATCAATCAGATCCTGACGATTGAATATTTTGCAAGGTCAACCTGCCTATCGACGACGCGAGAAAATTCAAGAAGCATGCATTCTGTAACATGGACACTGATGCTCTTGCGCTATGGATGGTGAATCACCTGATGCTATGATCTGGTAAGTTGGCGTTGACAATATGATACTCAAATGTCGACGTTGATCCGAAGAAGGAGGATTTGATTTTCCCGCGTGATGCCAAGGAGCTTATGTCGCTTACCCGACTCTCCAACGTGTTCACGGTTAAATCGAAGGAGGGACGCCTTCATACAACGCTCCCCCTTAGTAGGTGCGACTACTTTTAGACGGCAGCTTAGCTGACCGCTCCTGTAATCAGTTGCAACCGTCGCCTTCCATACCCCTGTATAGGACGCAGCAACTTCATTCGGAGTATAGCCGCAAATATCTCCGGGACCCTCCTTCCAGCCACGGAAACTTTCTGAATTCGAAGGTATATAGAAAAGTCCAGACCTCGTCGTTCTCTGGGATCGATCCCCTCCAGCTGTCCATACTATACCCAACACGCTACTTCACCCAATCTTTGAGGTGCATTCTTGGACGACTATGACAATCACGGGCGAACACCAGACGATAACAAGCTGGTTATGGTGTTGTGAGCACTATGTCTGGCTTTTTCACAAACGAGACAAAACGAGCTTCCGTGAAGTCCTACAGGAGCGCGACATCGACCTAAGGGTCACGACGCTTAACGACACGACCTATAACACCAATGGCGATATGTTTCTGTTGCACTACCACCGAAGTTAAGAACGAGACAGGACCTACGAACGCCGAACCTCACATGCGAGCACTTTTCTATTATACATTTAACAAACTCTTGCACAAGGGACAAACTCGCATTTAAGTTTCCCTGTATAGTGATCATTCTCTTCGCAGGTTTCCAGTATTTCACAACTTTGTGGTTGACTGACCACGACATCAACCGGGCCGCACATTGACTTCTCAGCCGCTGTTTGGGGCACCCGTCCGAATATGCAGGCGATTTTGATAGCTCTACCTCTCTTTTATCACCACATCCAGACCCCAAATTTCTGGACTCATCTATAAAGGTTTGTCAGATCTAGGGGTTCCTATAATCCGAGTGCGAAGACCATTGTTCTCCAGTTGGCGTGCTAGCGAGCAATACAGTCTAAGTGATGGATGAAGTCATACATAGTAAGGGACCTGCAGGGTGTGAGACTAGATCGGCAGTTTCTTTTAACTTTGAATGTCGCGTAGTGAGTTCTCTTCGCTCGATATTCAATGAGTTGCAGATGCGGCCCGCCAACCAAGTACCAACAGGTATGTACTAAACAGATCTATGTAAGTAGATACGGCCCCTCGAGTCTCATAATTACGTACCAAGTCAACCAATGTCATGCAACCCATTCCTAAAGCTAACCGCCAAGGTGCAATTTCAAAGTCTGGATCAATCCGCTTCTGGAACATAGCTGGGAAAGTCTTTGTGTGACTTCCCAAAACGTTCATGGTCGAGACCGCTAAGACCATCGTGCGATGGTTCTGGAACCACAAAAACAGCCTGAGTGATAGTTACCACAGTCCTTTGGGCCGCACTCAAGCCCTCCATTTTCACCTCGTACTAGCGGAGCAATAGTTGCAAGGAATCTTCTCATGAATGTTTTTAATCCTCGCATTCTTGATGCCAGCATCCGCGATGTGACGGGGTGTCTATCCGACACTCAAAAGGCTGATGTTCTGCTCCACGCCTTGCAGCATTTGCCGTCAGAAGGGTACGTGTCCTGACATTACTCTACTTGTATAAAATCTAGATTTAACGTGCATCACAAAGGTCCCGAATTGTCATGGAGAACGCTATTCAATCGTTTCTCCAAGTCTCGGGCGTTCCACCACCAGATGTTGCAAGGGCCCTCCTGTTACGTGCCAAAACCCGTTTAGCAGCTGGGTACCGAACTTCTGCACAACAAGGTCAAATTCATACATGTCCATAGATTCCGTGCACTGGTGTGCTGACATCACCATCTTTCAGATTTGCTGTCCGTTCTATCTTCAGATCCCGCAAATCAGGACGTTAAAGCCATAATACAATCCGGACATCTACGACAAGAAATGGTAAGTTGAGCAACCCTTTTATGATGGCACTTTAGTAAATACTGTCAAGCTTATTAGGGAACCTGATGGTCCGCCTCGTTTTTCTGTAGAAGTCTGGAGACAAGTCGCTCTCTATCTTCCCAAACGTGATCTGAAGTCTCTTTTATCGGTCCCGCATACACTCTCTCGCATCGCAAGTCAGCTTATTTTCCGCGAGATCGATCTACATTTTACGGCGTCGCCGGAACCCGAGTCCAGAACCGACGACAGATACAGGGGTGTTCATGGTGGTCGCGATGAGCAGGAGCTCGACGCCTGGCACTACCAGCGAAGTGCAGATATTCTTACTCGCATTCTCGTGGATCCCGTCTTTGCCTCGCAGGTCAGAAGCTTAAGCATATATGCTGTTGTTCCAGACATGTCACACACATTGGCGTTTCAAACTGGTTTGTGCTCATTCTTCAATGCTACTATGTCTCAATCCCACTTAGGAATGTTGATCAACTCTTTGCCTAAGCTCTGCAACCTTCGCAGTGCGCATTGTTCAGGCAACAAGGACTTAATCAATCGTATGCTTGAAACAATGTGTGCCTCAAACCATCGTCTTTATAGCCTGTCCATTAAGTGCGTCGTTTTGTGCTTCCTTTCCCCCCAATATGGCTGCATGTTCACGCTCCGTATAGTCTCGTTAATCGTTCAGGGGACATCGACATCCCACCATTCAAGCACATCACACATTTCTCCATCACAGCCGAGGGAGGGAATAGTACATCTACCCACGACTTTATATCACAGAGTCACGACAGCCTGCGCTCGCTGGTCATCAAGAACGCAAACTGGACATTACCAACGGATGTCATCTCCATCCGTCACTTGACGATCATCGAGTTCGACGGTTGTTTTTCCGCAGACAGCCATGTCTTCTCAGAGATCTTGTCCACCGGCCACCAGCTGGAGTCACTGACATTGTCAGGTGTTCTGGAATGCACTCCATCAGCGACGTTCCGCATGTATAGGTCCTCGCTTCCGTTTCTGACGCACTTTGCCCTCAAGATTGTCGGTCTGCATCGGCATGTCACGGACAGGGACCTCGTGCCTGCTATTTCGGAATTCTTGAGAGATCGCAAACATCTTCATTCCTTCCACCTCATCGTGCCTAGCGCAGACCATCGTCGCATTGGTTTTGACGCATCCGCTTGGGGTGTACTACCTTCTCTAATAAACCTCCGCAGTCTTTGTATCACTTATCCTAGAGATCTTTCTCCTTCGCTAGCAGGATGGCTTATTCCGCGGAGTGTTCGTGCGCTTACCATGGAGATTATGGTACCGCCTGCAGAAGACCTTCTCCTTTTCATAAACGTGAGTTTTATTGGCAAGAAGAACCAGCAGCATTGATGTGTTTCATTATAGCAATTACGTCCCGGAGTCCCTCCTCTCCTCACGTTTGTTGGTATGACAAACTTTCCAATACGTTCGGTCATCAATGTGATCGACCACGGCTTTTCCAACGTGCGGCTTGTGCGCATCGACGACAGTGTCTGCAGTGTCATCCGCTTAGATGATGGGTCGATAGAGATCGAGCAGTGGCCATATCGAAGGGTCAAGTACCACACGGCGGTGTGGTTGGAGTCCCTCGGGTGCGAAGATGCAATAAGGCACCTGGTATGATAAACACGAGGAAATTTAAAAACAATGACATTGAATGTTTTACAATGGTTCCACCTTGATATTCTGCTTATTGGATGGCTTTCTGTAGGCGCAAATCTGAGGAATAGTTTAGGGTAAGTCGCTTTGGAAGGAGTGTCACAGTGTCCGCCTGTTCGCGGGTCTAGTGTGACAATGGCTGTAAGCCCCACGCTGTGGACGAACTCTCCAGCAACTATCAGGCGATGGCAAGTCAGTGGTAGGCAGGCACTGTCCATGTCGTGCCAGCTGTCAATACTCTGAATTTCTAAATCCCAAGTTTCCATACCCAGCGGCGTTCGCCCCTGCAAAGTTGAAACTGAGCCTTCAGTGCGAGTCCTGCAAGGATTGTGCTGGAATTCCTTGGGCAACACAGGCCTGTGCTGGGGCCTCGGGCTGACACTATCGAAAGATCTGTCATGTAAAATTTTGGTACTACACCCCTGAGTAGGATGTAAATGTTGAGTCGGGTTGGAGTTGTTCTAAATTAAGCATGTATGTGTGTAACGTCGACAGAAAATCCAATACAAGGGTGTATGCGTATGCTAAAGAGATCGCGCAGATGCGGTGGGGAAAACAAGAGAAAATTGGAAAGACTCGTTGATGCGCATGCGTATGTATTACTACATAAGATGATGCAGAATGAAGTGGGAAATGATATGTGGACCAAAAGCACAACCAGAAACAAAACCACCTGGAAAACGTAGATTCAACTCGATATCAAATGCCAAAGGGGGGAAAACCCGTCCGCCAAATCCCAACACACGGAAACTTAATCCAGGGGTACCAAAAAACTCGCCAACGCCCAGCCCACTTCTCCCCTGACTTTCACATCTCTGCCTCCTCCCTCCGCATCAGCAAGCTCCCGAACTAGTAACAAACAATCCTCCCCATCATCCACATATAACGGTAAATCCGGATGCGTGCTGGGGTGCCCGTACTCCCTAAGCACATCAAACGTGTCTCCAGATCGCAACTCGAAGAACGGTAAACCCCGATACGAAACTCCAGCAGGTGGGATACACATATGTATCGCAGCGCATTGGTAGAGCGCGCGCAGCCCTTGCAAGTCAGTGGTACGTCGAGTGGGGGTATGTGGTGAGTGTGTTCGGGTTGGCGTAGTTGGGTATGCAGGCAGCGCACTATCTGTGCTATAATAACTTGGCGCCAGTGAGCTCGGAGCCCCGAGGCTCTTGACAGAACTGGATCGCGTCCTGTGGTGTGACGGTCGCAATGTATCTGTGATCTTACTCTTTAGGCTTGGCCGTCTCTGCGAGACACGCCCCCGGTCTCTGTCGTTGTCTTCCTGCTCCTCGTCAAACGTGGCGAATGACGACGGGCTTGGTGGGGGATCAAGTACAAAGGGTATGTTGCTGAGTATCGGTCCAGGGAGACTCTTCATTCGCGTTGGCTTGAGGCGCGGTGGAGATGCGCCACTGCGAGACTGTGATGGCGCCTGTTGGGCAGAAGGCATAGGTGGTACATCCTCAATCCCCCTCCCAGTGCTCGTACCAGGGTTATTCTTGTATGACTTGCCCGACTTCCCAGATTTCCCAGAACGTAGTGACTCATCGGAGGGTTTCCGGAGAATAGGACCGGTGGGGATATTGTTCGTACTCCCACTGCGCCGTCGACCAGTTATATCATATGAGTTGGAGTGCGAGTGCGACGTGCGCGACGCTGCGTTAAACGAGGAAGATGACGACTGTGAGCTCCAGTGGTCATAGGAGTTCTGAGGATTGCGAGACTCGTAAGAACTTTGCGAGTTACGAGGGTCGTAGGAATTCTGTGAGCTGCGAGGATCATTCAATCGGTAGGGTATGTCGTATGATCCAGAACCAGATGAATGACGCGCATCATACTCCTTCTCCCGCGTATACTTCGTTTCATCCCTCCTAGATCGACCCTCATATGACTCCTTGGCCGCATATCGGGCATCGTACGAGCCCTGGTGCTGATGCTGCTGCTGCCTTGGGCGCGTAGGTGATACCTGCGTATCGAGAGGGCCAAGCACGGCAGCAAGGTTCGCTGATTTCGCACCTTGCGGTGGTGAAGTACGATGTTGCACATGCTGCGGTATTTGGTACTGTGGGATCACAGGACGCAGCCGCTCCATCTTCTTAGGCGGATTGACAACCGCTAACGACCCAAGCACGCCCAACACATCGCCCCATCGTTCGCGCCAGACACGAACTGTCTCGCCTCCACCCGCTGGTCGGTCCGCGTGCTCCGTACTGTCTCTTGTCGCTCCCGCACCTTCATCTCCAAGGCCCTCTCCTTCTACCCGCAGCGCATCCCACAGCTCTCCCCACCGCTCCCTTACAACTCCCCAGAATGCTTCCATCCCCCTGGCTAATTCTAACACCACCCCATCAATCCCACGTTCCAGCAGCTTTACATACACAGGCAACTCCAGCGCAAGCTGCCCCCGCAACGCAACGTAACTCTGGCTTGCCTGTAATAGCGCCTCTGACGGGCGTTGCTTGCGCGTGATTGGGAGGTGCAGAAGATGCATATGAAGCGGCTGCAGAGTGTGCAGTGCACTGAGAAGCTTGAGTGGCGCAACCGATGTGCCTTTGAGTGATTGGAGAGAGGGGAGGATGTGTGCGTGGAGTTCGTGTTCGAGATCTTGTACGAGTTCGACTAGTCCGGTACAGAGCGAGAGAAACGCGTCGAAGGCTTCACTTTGGCCGGTCCCTGAGGTGTCTGGTGAAGAAGGGGGAGAGGGATTCGAACTGGAATTGTTCGGGGACAATTCAGGGCTGACGGAGACGCCAATGACGCCTGCAAACGCCCATCCCCACTTGACGAGCGCCCCGAACAGCGTATGAAGAGTCCGAGCGTAGCCAAATGCGTCCCGAGCGAGGTGGGAGAGGGTAGTGATGTGCGACTTGAGCCTGCTTTCGAGGGTTCCAATGAGGGCAGCTTCAGCGTTTTCAGGGTCCGGTTCTATTTCTGAAACGTGGATGGAGCCTTTTTGTTTCGAGGGTAACTTGGCGGACGAGGCAAGGGACTTTGGAGTGCGCAGGGAACGCATGCGGGAGACGGAGGCGTTTACAACGCCCACCTTGGACATGCCGATAGATCCTATACCACTTGCTCCAGGGCCATCTTTGGCGTGTCCAGACCCGAGGACTTCTCTGACAACTTCTACCCGCCTTCGTCCCTCGTTCACAGCGCGAGCTACTTCTTCCACCTTCTGCTTCGCCTCTCTTAATTTATCGAGCCCTTCAGTTCCTTCCCTCAGTTTCCCAAAGGCCTCGCCTATGCTCTCTGAAGTTACAACAACGAGCGGCTCTGGAGTAGCACTGATCACAGCGCCCAGCAACAACCCGTACTTCAGCAATCTCTGAACCGGCTTGATTAACAAACTCGGTAGGTCCCAAGCATGCGTGTGCGCCTCGACAAGTTCTTTGCTCTCTTTGAGCCACCGCGAGAATTGAGGCGTGAGCTGCGGTGATGTGCTGAGGACGTCGAGATGTGCGAGTGCGCGAGGGTGTGCGGTGATGTAAGTCGTGTATGGGGGCGCAAAGAGGGGTACCTGCAGGATGTTAAGCATCAGTGTGAAGTTGTATCTAATATCGAGAGGGAGTAAACTCACCACCTCCAGGAAAACTTCGCCCACACCCTTGCCTCCTTCGATCGCTGTCTCGAGCTTTGACACGAGCATGTCAGACAGAACAGCGAGTTCAGAAATGTTGCGGAAAATGATACGTGTGTCAGTGACAGACAGTGGTGGCTCGCCCACCGGGCGTAAAAGCTGTTTTGGAGCCTTAGAATCAGTCAGAGGACCTACTAAATCAGCGATTAGTAAGTTGAGCAACCACAGAGTGTCATAGAAGGACCTATTTGCGTGAATGTAGGTACATTCAATTGGACAGAAGGCACGTTGAGTTGTATCGTTGGTGGGCAAAGGCCCGAGACGGAGATGTCGGACGTAGAGATAGTGCTGACTGTGCGTGAAGACAAGGACGAGCATGTGCCTGAGCTCGACTTTGTGGATTCGGAACTTGAGCTAGACCCAGGGTTTGAAATTTCTGAACCCGAGACTGGGCGTGTACATGAGAAACCGAAAGGTGGAGGGTGACCTGGGGTGGATTAGAATTATTTTCAAAGGAATTAAAGAGTAGGAATACTCACCAGACGCCAACCTCATATATACATCCCTGATGAGCGCCAAATCGCTTGCATAGGCACGTTCAGAGGTCAGAAGTTCGAGTAGAGCATGTTGGCGTTTTGTGATGGCCGGTGCGGGTGTAGGGGGGGCTGTGGTCAGATCGTCCTCTGAGCGCCGTTGGCTTGACACCGCACTCCGATCCTCTGACAGGTCAAGACGGTTGTCAGTTCGTGGTCTTGATTTCATGGGTATGGAGAGGGGTAGAGTGGAAGGAGGGAGGGGGAGTTCCTTGTCTTTAGGGAAACGAGTAGATTGTATAATAGTATGAGCCGATTCCATGGTAGGAGTATGGCCGGCGTTAGCTGTATCAGCACCGACGTAATCGGTATAAGCAGCGACGGGTCCGGTATAGCTGGTGTGTAGGGCAGTAGGGAGGGTATCACTGACGAGGTGCTCTGTTTCCCTTTCTCTATCGAATTCGTCCTCGAATTCGTCAACGACTCCAATAACGGAGTGGAGATCGGGCGTAGAGCCGAGAGCCTCTAGAAGTTGTGATAGAGATGAAAAGCTATGAGTCCGGAAGACGGGAACCGTCTCTGGCTCTGGCGCTAATTGGAGCATTGGCAACATCTTTGGCAGCTGTTGGCGCGTGGCAGGAGGCGCTGTGATAGGATGTGATGATCCAAGGGTTAATCCAATCGTTGGTTTTAGCTGTGATTGTTGTAGATCTAGAGCTTCTCGCTCTCTTGATCGTCGTCTGGCTTCTTCCATAACCATAGAATTACGACCAGGTCGAAGTGCTGATCTCGGTGGCAGCACAGGTAGCGTATTACTAGACAACTCCAGACGGTGTGGTTGTGGTTGGCCTTGAGTCGATGTTTGTTGTAGCTGCTGGTTATTAATGAAACCGTGCCCGTTCAACCGTCCACTAGCCTCGAGGCTCCCAAAATCTAAATGCTCCGCCTCTGAACTTGCAATATCCGTCATTCTAATTTAGTTGCCAGCTGGCCTTGAGGCAGTCGTAGATCCGTTCAACGTCAGCTTATTACTTCGCCACGCCAAGTATATGGCTTAGGCTGGCTGAGTATATGGCCTAGGCTGGACTGAGTTGGCAGGTACTCTCGTGTTCGCAACCTGTCCACTGCACTTATGCCATCAACGTTAGCATTGACCTCCATGCTGACCATTGAAGGCGCTCGGGCGCTCGACTTGCCTATCTCAGCCTGCCTTCTTCGTGTGCCCTTCGTGTGGTTCCCTTGCCGATGATATCCGAGTTACTATCTTCCAAAAGTGCCAGAACGTGGTAAAAGAGAAA
>MU177987.1:9278-87786 GCA_016695465.1 Suillus americanus | reverse complement strand
CAGTGAACACCCAACAAAATCCGCTCAACAGCGCGTCACAATTCGTTTCATCAAGTTTCAAACTCCGATTATGCATGCAGGCCCAGGCAGGCCGTTCTACGCCGTTTGACACCGCCTGCGCACTATGTGCAGGGACGTTCGCATATGAGATACCATGCAGAAAATAAGTCCCGGCCTGCCTGCTCCTTGTCTGCTTATTCCAAGGTCACCGTGGCAATGTGTCCAAGTTTTCCCAAACACTGGCATCAATCGCGCACGCAATTGCCGCGGGCTATACCTCGTTGCTCTGGGGGTTGTTCGTGATTGCGCCATGAGAAATAGGTGAAGACCCGCACTGCATCCATTCATGATTACATTCTCTGTGATGTTATTAAAGTACGTAGACATGAATCTTTGAATAAATGTGCCGTACCCTCGAGCAAGGGTACGGGCTTTCAACTTGATGCTCTCCTTGCTCTACCCGAAAGCTAACCGTAGTTGGCGATGAGGGTATGAAGCCTGGCGGACGTTAATATAGGAACGCACTGCGTAAGCATGTGGCGCCATGGTCAAGCCATGGTATGAAAGTTCGCATCACTTAGCACGGGGGCACTTGTATCCAGCTATGCTCTCTCAAGATCTCCACTTATGTGAGTAATGAGGAAGACACGCTTAGGATGAATGAATGACATACTTTTCCATCTCAGATCCTCCAAAACATCACCAGTGGGACCGCTTTGTTGTGCTACCGCGTAAGAAAGAAGCTCCAGTTCGCATCGTTAGCGATTCGGAGCGTGCTGTCGTTCTTCAATCCTGCATTCGAGGGTCTTGAATATTGTTGCGAACAGGAGGTAGGGGTCGTGGCATACCCGTCTCTACAAGCATCCCGTTTACTTCAATTTAACTTATGCCACTGCGTGATGAAGCGGTTCGCATCGTTTGGCTGTGAGGTTGTAAGTCGTCGCTTACCTATATCTACAGGCATCCTGCTGATGCCGAGCTGATGAACCAGTTTCTTGTTGTAAAGTCGTATCAGCTATGGCATAGAAATATTTATCGCAGCCGCGAGGCCTGTTCTAAGTTGCATACGGAAAATGGCTGGATTCGATGGAAGACAATTGACAGGTTTCTAGTAGAGATGTGCCTGTTTTATCTCCAGCCTAGTAGCATACTACAAGGGTATGAAGACTCACATGGCCCACGGCTGCTGGTAAGATGTTCGTCGAGCTTGACATTCTCGAGTACACATACACTGAGCGATCCAGGGTCAAGTATCCAGTATACGATGAGATAGCTCTGGTCGGCACTTGATTGATCTATTTTGTTGAAATCATGGCTAGAAGGACCTGCGCATTGAAATGCGTGAGCACGAGGAGCCCATGCGTCAGCGGCATGTTCTCTGAGTAAGAATTCCTACTTTGAACTCAAACCCCTTAGTCTTGCCTCGGGTACCACGCTCCTAGTGGAAAATTCCAAGCGTGAGTGAAAGAAGTTTGTTCTCTACGAATCCGTGATCGCCTCGATGATTGCCCAGAAAAGACTCAGAGTGTTTTGCCCTTCGATCCGGCGCTTTCCGTCCACGCTCCTAGAATCCAATTCCAGGCAGAAGTAAAAGACGTTTGTTGTCTAAAAGATCCGGGACCCCTGCGCAGAAGACGCTGTCGCCAAGTGTTCCGCCTTCTGATTCGATGATTACGGGCACCTGCTAGAGCCTATGACAGTCGAATACAAGGCTGGATACCATGGGCAAAGTGACTTGATGGCAAGTTTGACGTTATAAAAGCCGCAATATTGCTTATCGAGACAGCTGCGGGCCCACGTCCATGGGGAACAGCGCAATTTATCGCAATGTGGATTCACGCCAGCCCACGGAGCCAGTTGTCGGGTATTGTTTTTTTGTTGAAAAAATCATATTCATTGTCCTTTGAGGTGGAAGACCCCCTTATCGGATATTATAATCAGGAGGAGTGTTTAGCAGAGTGAGGCGAGTGTTTTGAGTCGGGAAGTTTGGCCAGGAATTTTCAGATTGCCAAATCTCAGAAGAAAGAAAAAAGTCGCTCTCACCTAAGAAGGGTAGAAGCTTCAAATCAGCGGTAAAAGACATGAGGCTAGGCACCCATCCGCGGAATTTTGTGTGATGCGCAGGCGTGACATATTTTTTTTGTTGACGCAAGCAGTATAAAATTGAACTTTGCCTGAAGCCAATCTGGAAGGAAAAGGGTTCCGGGGTTCTGCAAACGCCTGATAATTAAATCGTCAATCCCGATGCAAACCCTAATATTTTTACGCGGCAAGAGCGTCGCCTTTGGGGTGTATCATGTGTGTCACTGGTAGGCTCCCAGGATATTAAGCGTCAGAACGATGCAAGAATTTTTATGACCGTTCCAATTACCACATGAGAAGCGCGGTGTCCCATAGCCAGACGCATCAAAGCTTACCTGGCAGACCGCTGTTCCCAAAATTGTTTATCTTACCATAATAATCCCTCAGATACTTACACCAGATGCCAGATGTCGCATCATGCGAAGTTCAGAACCACACACGAATATACAACATTTTCACGGCAAAGCATCCACATGTGATGCTGTGCTGCCTTCTCGCGCTAGCCTTCTAAACCGTCTTGATTAGCGGAATAACCCGGTCATGGTTTTAGGTGCGCCTTTTCGGGGGAAAAACACAATGGGTACCTTTGAGCATCGAGGCCAGGGCACAAGGAGGCAGTCGTGCACTTGCTTATGTAGATCATGGATCTGCACCAATAGTCAATGATTAAAATCCTCAGCCAATCCTCAGCGGTGCGAAGCGTCAACTGTGGCAACAACAAAAGCAATGCAGAAAGCGATCTAGAACTGGAGTACAACAAAATAACAGTCAGTCGGTGTTTCAAATGTCCACAGCAATGCTACGTGAGAAATCCGACGGCTGACTGCAATGACATCAAACACATATGTTCCGCGGCGCCTTTATGGGCGCTTCTGAAGTGGGCAGAAGTTCGGGGTCATAATATTGTCAGACGTCGCTTCGGTGCTATTTGTGATAGTCAATGTCGAGACAAAAGGGGATGCCGAGGGGAGCGGCACCTCACATAAAAGGACAAAGTGTCGCTGAACCACTAACGGCATCCCATGCCAGTCTGGATAGGTGCAACTCTGTGGTTCTGTTGGCACCACACAAAATCATATCTCCCGAATCACGGTACTTACCGACAGATAAGTACTCGGAGAGCGTGAGAGTCGAAACTACCCTTGTGGGACAATGGGCTGGATTTTTCCAAGAGGACGCGACGATGGTACCTGGACTAGTCAATCCCAACTTGAATGCTACACAGGTGTATAGTGCGGGTATTTGGAGGTATCCATCCTTGTTGGAGGTCAAGTGATAAGACCGACCTAGACGCTGTCTGTCGCGGTGACAGGTCCGACTCGGAGGCTCTCGCTTTGGGATGCATAACTTTAAAATCAACTTGAACCTTCCAGGTTCCTAGCAAGGGTAAATACTTTATGGTACCTTTCATTGCGAAAAGTCTAACAAAAAAGAACACTCAAGATGTTAGTGTCTTTTGTCTCTGCTCTAGTTGATGCAGACTACTTACACTTAAAATACTTCAAGATCGTAGTAAAGTCGACCACGGCCAGCGTGAAGTCTGAGTCGGAGGTTGAAATCAACTTCATTGTCAGATACCTTATACTTATTAGTAAGTACAGCAACTAACTAGCTCGTCGGAATATTCGCTGCCGGCGCGCTGCGTCTGGTTTGTTGATGGGTCAACCTAGTAATTACTAATAGTTGGTTGTATATTGCGGACAAGTATTTCAGCAAGCCAGCCAGGAATCAGGTAGCCTGACAAAGCATCGTAAGATAGTTTCAATCGACTACTTATTCAACTTGCGCACTGGTCAGGATTGGTCACATTATTAACAAACATTTTGTGTATGAATATGTGCAGCATATGAGTCTTCATAAAATGTAATCCCCTCTTGCAGTTTACAAGACAGTCCGAGCCGCTTTTGAAATTCCCCCCTTTAAGCCTCGAATCCATAAATTTTTTTTTGAATCCAATTGAGGATATAACTATGTAGGGACAGTCCCTTCTTATCTCTGAAGTCGCGAACGCCCTCCCTGAGATGAGGCTTACCCCCATCAGTTCGCCGTTCCCGCCGGTCGTTTTAGATCCGTATTTCAACAAAGATGAGACGATTCAATTTCCGCTATGAGATGGTGGTTGGCTTGCGGTGATGGAACGCGTTTCTCGTCCGCTTTCGCGAAGTGTTTACAGGAATCTAGGGGAGAGTATGATGATGGGGAGGAATTGGTTAGCGTGTTGGCGTCTTTATTCCTTTCTCTTTATATCAAACGTTGAGATTCCATGTAGACGAGATATTAGGTACAAGATTATGTCGTTGTGCTATGGTATCGATCAATTGTGGTCTTGAGATTTTGAGCTTCTTGATATACACGGTATCATGTTTCGTGAGTAGCGTGCTGTCCTGTAGCTGCGATTTAGTTCTTTCGTTTCTTGGATAGCGGAACCTCACCGAATGTGGTCTTTAGACGATGCATAGAATTAACATATCTTACTACTAAATGTGGGATTGCTTCGGGGTCGGTTACGAGGTGGGGGATAGATGAGGCGTCTCGTCCTAGTGCGCACTGGAGGGTGTCTTTCTCTCCCGTAATGGGGGCATCAGTTTCTTTAATGGGGGTTCGCTTTGATACCGGTCGTTCCAGTACTTCGCCTCGCAGAAATGCGGATACCAGAACTCGTGCAGTGGAACGCCGCATACTTGACATTTGCCTAGGAATGCAGCGTCAACACGCGGCCCTGCTCGTCTATAAGTGCCAAGCGTACCAACAAATGTTTAGTTGGGCTCACAGTCGCCGAGGCCCTCGAGTCGTGAGATGTGGCTCGCAGATAAATGGTCTGCGTCAAGAAATGCAACCTTGCAGCTGCCAGAAGAGGTATCTAATTGTCGCCCCATATGCAGTGGACTGACCTTCCTGAACGGAAATACTGCACCAGCAAGGTCCATCATATATTTCAGGCTCCAGATTTCCCATCATATAGTTGTCGAGATATGGAGCTTGACCCGTATGGCGACTAGGGTATCGGCAGTGAACTAGGGACCATGATGCAGAGGTGGGGGATGTTTCCCCTCGCGAGTTGACATGAACTTGAAGTTGGGCGTTCTAGAGACCTTCACTCAAGTCAGTTACAAGGAGCATACGCTTCGCAGGAACATACTCACGGCGGCCATCTTGACATTCCTTGCGACGTGTCTCTAGTGCTGAATCCACTCGTTGTGCCACTGGTACTGCGTGACAAAAGCATTTCTGATGAGAATGTAGCAACAGTGAGGAGGTGGTAGCTGCGGTGCACTGGGGGCTGATAAGTGTCCACAGCCGTCCCAGTCATTCCGAACTGACAAGCAGTTTTCTCGTCACAATTTCACACCATCCAGAAGTTGCGTGGATAGACGTATCTGTCGTAGGCGAAGTCCGCTCTAAGCTGCGTCGGGAAACTGGCGGCGGTTTAGCAGAAGACGTTCGAGTTTCTAATCGAAGTCGAATGGGGCGTCCCAGCGCGGGGCGTCTCGGAGTATCAGGTATCGCCATCGCCCGGTCTCAGCAAAAGGAGGGGCACTGGTGCAGTGGTGTCCCATCCGGCGGGAGGTAAGATCATGTCGGGGCAATGATGGGTAAGGAAACAGGTGGACTAGGGAGACGGAAATATTTCGAGGATGTTCGACGTTGTCATTTTCAACACATGTAGGAACGACCACGAGCCCATGTTCACCGAGGAACAGCGCAGTTCAAAAAATAGGCCCGTCAAGTCCAGTAGTTGCTGGAGACTGACGATAAGCAGGGGGGCGCTTAGAAAAGAGTGCTTGGAGCCGTGTAATTTGTCCAGGAAATGCCAAGACTCCAATCAACTAGCGACCACATCTAAAAATTGTATTGTTGTCTCAAGCTCTCACCTAGATGAAAGGTCCAATGATTCAACTGAGCAGTAGACAAAAGGCTGAAAACTCTACCGTGTGCTTGTCTCCTCCGCGGATTGATACGTGAAGTCTTATTGACGAAAGTGGTGTAAAAAGAATAATAGCGGCAACTAATTAGCCAGGCGGGAGGGATTCAGACCTCCGGCGTTTTGCTAACGCCTGAATATTATTGTGGCTCTCCGCCGTAAAACCCTGAATTTCGCGTCACGCGGCAGGAGCGTTTTCATTTTTCAAGAAAAAATTCTTCCAGAGTTCGTATCAGGCTCCCAGACTAGAAGTCAGCACGACGCAATACAGAAATATGATTTTGAAATCACCAGAGAGAAGCAACTGTGGTTCGGGCCAGGCCATGGCCTCTGAGAAGTGATCGGCCACAAAGCGTACCCCAATCGCTGTGACACTCATTAACTTTTCATAAAATCAGATAGATCGGGGTGAGTCACTTGTCTCGCCTTCACTTGCATAGTACGAAACTCAGAAACGCGTATACAAACGGATATATATAACATATCACGGCAAGGCAACGGCATGTCACTGATGCGGCCTGCCATGTTAACGCCAGTGTCTTCTCGAACGTTTGCTAGCCTCCGGTTCGTCGCGTTGGGTTTGCGGGTGGAAAATGCAAAGGGTACCTTTGAAAATCGAAATCGAGAAGACAAGGAGGTTGAAGTCGCCCTGCTCAGTCTGGATCATCATGGCACGAAACTGAAAATACGTCGTTAATGGCAGCAATACAAAACATCAACTGTGGTAACAACAAACGCAATGCAATAAGCGATCGAGGACTATTTAGAATACGTTAAAAATAACAGTGTCAGCCCTCATATAATGTCAAAAACAATGATGTGCGAGTAACGTCAAGAAAGCCGGCGGCCGACTACATTTAGATTACCTTGGCACGCTCAATGTCGCCTCCATAAAACACCCGACAGCGCACAAGGTCGGCGTCATAATGTCAGGCATACTTTTCGGTACCATTTTGACATTCAACGGGTAGACAAAAGTGACGTAGTCACAACGGATGACGTGGTGACGGGTGACGTGGTGGCCGTGGTGGCCGTGGTGGCCGTGGTGGCCGTGGTGGCCGTGGTGGCGGGAGTGACAACACCTGTAGAAGGACAAAGTGCCGTGGGCATAGGTGAACTGACAGCATCCCATGCATTTGGGTAGGTACAACCTTGTACTTGCGTTGGCGCCAGCCCGGTATCTCCCGAATCAAACCAGCCGTTCCCGGCGCTGACTGATGGAGAAGGACTCGGGGAGAAGGTGGGAGGTGGAAGAGTTGGAACTACACTAGTGGACGTGTAAGTGGGGAGGAGGGACTGGATTGCTCCAACTGGGAGACCATTGATAGGTGTTGGTGGATACTGGCCATAAGACGTGACCGAGGACGCGACGATGGTGCCAGCTCCAGGGCCTCCTGTCTGATAGGCTTGATAAACCCCGTCAAACTGTGGACCAGTCACTCCCAACGCTGCGCAGGTGCCCGCGGCAGTGCGGGGATCAGTAGGGATCCATCCATTCTGGAGACCCAACTGATAAGACCACATGGGAGACTGGACACTATTGGTCGTGGATGAGTTTCCGATCTGCAAGAATCACCGATAAGTTTGAGCAAAGCACGCGTTGACCAGCATAAATTCAAACCAACCTTCCAGGTCCAGAAAAACCAGTCCTGTAAAGCGTCCATACTAGCCAGTGTGAATTCATAAAGACCTGCTTTCATGGTGTCGTTCCATTGCGAAGAGTCCAAGAAGAGAGAACACGACGTGTCATAGCTGGCAGTATTCCCAACACCTGTGAGGTACAGTCCACAATCATTATAACCAGTGCTAAATTCGCCCGCGATGGTTATGCCGAACGCGGTCTGACTATGGTAAAGTGAGAACGCTGTTACTCGGCAAAAATAATGCATACCTTGTATTAATGCCAGGACCGAATGAATTACACGCCTGTTGTGGCCAAATGCCTCCAGCGCTTAACCCAGCACCAGTTGCAATGGGCGACCAATCAGACGAACCGTCGAACGCAAAGTAAGGGTGGGTGTCAAGTATTATTCGATCAGAACCTTGCAAAAAATCTGCCCAGGCTGCCGTCCCTAAGAATCCGTCATGAATGACAATGTAGGGCCCGTGCCCTTCTCCATAACCGGTGATATTGCGGATCATGTCATGCGCAAGGAGATAACTTAAACGATAAGGCGGCTATTAGGACACACTAGCACATGCAAGCAAGCATACCAAGACGTACAACGTTATGATCTGATCTGTTCCAATGGTAGAGACCAGGGCCTCATTGACAATGCTGAACATAGGAACGACATCAACCCATTCGGGCTGGGATATGAACTCGGTAATGATCCTAATATAATCGAGCGCACGCTGGGCATTGGCAAGTCCCATGACTCCATTCAGAAAGTTGATAGAGCCGGATTTGCCGGAGTGGTTGTATCCTGCATACCGATTCTTGAGTTTGGACAACAAGAGTAATGATGCACACCCTGCCACGTACCGTTCTGAGATCCGGGGATAGTATGCAGATCGAGATTCACTCTAATCCCATATTTTCGTGCCCATTGAAGAACACGGAGGATGTAGCTAAGCGTCACCGCAATCAGAAGATGAATAAAATGATTCAGAGGCAGAGTACTCACGGCCAACAGACTTTCTCGAGGAAAGGCTCGAAGTCCCATTTTTCAATCGCCCAGAAAGGAATAGGCAAACGGATCCAATTCAGTCCAGCTCCGGCGATTTCGGCGATATCCTGCTCGGTCTACAAGCGTTATTCGGGCTTAAAGCTCAAAGAAGCTAAGCTCAATGTACTTACAACAAAGGTACTGTAATGGGTCTCTATCTGTTGGAGTCCGCCGCTGGCTGTATCTGCCACCATGAGCGTGCTCAGGGTCCACTCGTCAACTGCACCCGGATACTTCTGGTAAAGGGCGGGTGCAATGAAGGGTTCTAGAACAAAAAGTCCGCCAATGTTGACACTGTACATGATCCGCATTCCATTCATAATGAGTCTAATATACGTGACCAAATGAAACTGACCCGTAAATCTTGTCTACTCCCCAAGTCCAACTAGAATTAAGCGGAGGGGTCCACGAGTTGGGATAAGCGCCATTGTTGAAAGGGTCGTTTGGGTTGTCCACCCCTGCAAATAATCAGTAAGATCGAAATGTTTGGCCAAGAGGTGATAGACGAGAAGCAGCCCTCTGGCATTTACGTTAGCAGAACATGGACCCTTTAACTGCACAAAAGACATAATTCTCATGTGTAACATCCATAGATGGCACTAAGAAAACACTGCAGTTCATCGCCAGCGACTCAACCGCAACCATAGCTACAAGCCATAAATGGATGATAGAGCTTACATATGCCTCCAAAGGGATTCAAGTAAGTGAATGTCGTGCCATCAGCCATTGTGATAAGGGAGCCGTTTCCTCCAGTCGTAGTAATTCCAGGCGGAGGTGTGGGATTGCCGCTACCTGACCCACCTGCAGAAACCCCATTATTGGTACTGTGATTGTGGGGTTTGAGAACAACAAAGTATACTGGGAGAACGACAGCGAGGACAATAATAGTAATGACGGCGAAAGCGATGAGCCAAAATAGAGGCCGCCCAAAGATGGATCGTTTTTTCAACCCAGGTTCTGCTCTCGAATCTTGGCCGTAAGCTATGGCATCGCGTTTCTCGCTCTCTTGCACCAATGGAGAGATATTATCTGGTGATTCGGCGTACGAATCGCGCGGGGTGGTGGCAGTTCCTGGGGTCGACGTCGATAGATAAGATGCTCTGGGAGGTTCCAGAGATTGACCAAGGTTCAAAGGAGTGTTGGGCGCCGTCACAAATGGATCTGCAAGACTGTCGGGCCTCGAAGACGACATTGTGGGCGGACAATAGCAGAGAACGAGAAAGAGACGCCAGAGACTTCAAGCGATGTCCCACGCAGGGCCACACCATCGAGATCGATTACGGACCTTCGGTGCTCAAAGATGGAACCCACGTTAGACATTTTTATAGACGTGGCTAGGCGTGGCTGGTGCGCTGATTGGCATCTGATCCGTCTCCGGCGCGGCGAGGCCTTTGGTCACCACTGCGAGCGATGCGCTTTCCTATCTAAATTTCGGTCAAGTTCGTCGATATGAGGAACTTATCGCTACTGCAGTGACAATGAAAGTTTTTATGTTTCGCAAGTCATTAATTACTTCACCTTTTCCAAATTCCCACTGCCACGCCCTGGTTCTTGACATCTTGTCGTTGTCACGTGTTCCGGGGTTAGTATCGATGAATGCCCAATGCAATGAGGGTGCTAACGGTTCTGTACGAAGTTGACACGCACCTGGAAGGGCCTCACAACGCATGCTGGGGTAGCTCGAGGCAAAGGTTCATGAGTATTGATCATGCCACTGCCGTCAGCACTGCGCATCTCACCTGAATGCTTGGCGCTTGGCGCGCTAGATGTGGTTGAATCCGATTTCGATTTGAATATCAGTGTTAATATTCGGCCTATTCTAGAGATAATACCTTTTTTGAAATTAATTGCGAGCTGGGAATCAGGTTCTTAGTTATGGACGTACTATGCTATCGCTAGAGTCCCGCAGTCGGAACATATACTAGAAGGAAGACCTTCCGAGTCGGTGTATGTGGCAGTGTGGCAGGCCGTCACAAAACAAATTGGTCGATTGCCTCGATCCGACGAAACTGCCTGGCGCCCATCAGCTAACAAGATCTAGACTTTGGTTTCGTCGAGCGTACTTAATATTGTTGAATTTGGAACAGATATCTATTGGCTGTCGTACGACCTTCAATTTACCAAACAAGCTCATCCAGTGTATCGATTGAAACTTTTTCATGAAAGCCGCCTTACGAAAACCAGAAAATGAAAATTTCTGTCCCCGTCGGACCTTTTGACAGTTGAGCGGCTTTTCTAGCCCTCGACATGGTTGAGGACTTCAGGCGAACGATGTTGCGGGGTCCGACTCGGATGCCCGAAGCTTTAGCTCATGTCTTGGTAGCATCTGTGGAGCAAATATACCGCAATTATGTAGCCACTCATATCATGCGTGTATCATGAACTCCAGCCGAATTTCATTCAGAGCCTGAAGCCCAGCAATGGCAAGAAATATTTTTCCTCCGCGCTCCGGCAATAGGCTTTCACAACAAGCCGGAAAGAAGAGAAGAACAACCACTGGCGCAAGATCCGCGATCCGCACATAGGGATCATATTAAGGAAAGGCATGATGACGGGCCGTACTTAGCTCGGTTCAACGAGCGTTGAGTGAATATTGACAAAGCGTATGAGGCTGACCCCCTGAGCACTATGCCTCAAAGTCCGACTAATTAATCTCTTCTGGTGTCATTGTGGGCGCAAGGTACTCGCAATGTAAAATCGTACAGTCCTGGGTCAGACCCTGTTCTGGAAAGAGATATTAATCTCGTTTAAAATATTTTTGAAGCCTCATGTTTTTGTACGACAGACAATAGACAAACCCTATGGCTCAATGTCAGGCGTACTTGCCTATTCCTGGATTACGAGAAGATGTGAGGTCTTGTGACTCCGATTACATGAATTCAAAGTCAAACCCAAGTCGGGGAAATGAACGGAATTCTCCGAGTTCGGGGTGTTTGCATCGCCGGAAGGTGGAGGAGATCTGATGCTGCTAATCAGTAACTTGAATGCGCCATGATTATGGGTCATCACCGATCCCGTGCCCTCCCTAGTGCTTCTCCGTCAAAATATAATTATGGGGTATTCTTTTAGGCATGGCAGTGAGTCTTAGTGTGTCTTTTTACGCATGAATGACACATGTACAGTACCAGGTGCATGTTCTAGGTTCAAACGTTCAATGCACCTGCGCGGCACCGCCCTTTTTTTCCGGTGCCACAAACCAATACGGGCACTACGCGTCAAATACCGTACTATTCTCGATACCGACCAATCAAATGGGTTAGTACACCCGCCGCAGGGTATACTAGTACCAAAGCTGTTTCTTTGTTAATTATACCACTGTGGCATCCGGGAAACCGTGAGCCATGTTTGCCGTCCCCACCCCCACACCCTTATATTAATCCGCCTCTGTTTAACGTGTTTCTGAATCCTCTATTCATTTGACGATCACCCTCAATGTTGCATTATCCTGCACCCATCACCCATGCCTCGCGCAATGGCACGCTCCACGCTCACACAGCGCGTTCTGATCGCTCCACATCGATATCTACTGGCAGCACCACAAGTTCATCATGTGGTTTCGGTCCAATGTCGCCGAGTCAAAGTACAGAAGATATTTTTCGGACAATCTTTAATGTCAGAAAAAGCTGGAAAACTCTCAAGGGCAACACAGAACCTGTATGGCCACCTTATCTCGAAGTCATGATGCTGAAAGGTGCGGATCACATATGCCGATCACAGCCTTTTAGCTCATATGATTGTCCCAGGTCTTCATGAATACAACCCCATCGACTCACGGGAAACTCAAATTTTAGGACGATTCCCTTTGCGCAATCGCTTCATTTCGGAGTATATTTACCACAAGACGGGAAAATATAGATCATCAAAACAAATTGGCAGTCGACTACAACAGATTAGGGACACATCCGAGGGGCGGGAATGTGAGTTTCTGTCCTATGGCTGTTTGTGCGTTCTTTGCGGCATTATTAAATTTATTCTTCTATTTTGGTTATTTTTGGTAGTGATCGATTCCCTCACCCGAGAATTTGGCTCGTCACGGAGGTTTTCTCCTCATAATTATGTTTTTGAGGGTGAATCCATGCCTGCGCTTGACTATTTATCTGTCGACTCTTCGGGAAGCGATGTCTCATCTGCCTCCTCATCCGCCGGTTCCATATCCTCTGCAGAGTACACTGCTATGCCATCCTCTAAAAAAAACAACCCTCCTGACAACCGTACTCCAGTCTACATTGACATCTTGCCGGAGGCTAGCTCATTCTCGAGCTCATCCTCCTCACGTTCGCGTGTACCTTCTTCTTCACACAGGTCCCTTCAAGGTGTAGCTGCATCCCAACCCTCCTCGAACACACCACGTCGCATGAGGGACATTGATCCCACCGTAACCTTCGTCTCGCCCTCTGCTGTCATTGGCAAGTCGTCCTATATAATATTATTGGATGGCGCACCCATACACAGCGAGGACACGAAGCTCGAATGCGTTGGTCCATATTTCACCGGTTCTTCCGGTGACGGTCCGTTGCTCTACAGCACAGCTCTGGTTCCCAAGTACTGGGAAACCTTGTGCAAATCACCAGGTACGTCCTGTCTGTACTTCACATGCACTGGGAATCTAATGTTTCGCCTCAAGACCCCACCGTATACACCATTATTCAGGATGTGTACCGTGCTCCAGACCCAGCAACTCCCACAAGGCACTCGGGTCGCCCACGCCCTGTTCTCATATTCTCTGCTATATACCACTTCCGCTACTCCTCATCTCCATGCGCGCCCCCACCTTCCATATCACCACATTTTGCATACCAATCCAACCCAGCATCTCTCACAAACAACACTCATGCTTATCCTAACTCGCTCAATCCCATCCGCACGCTCCCATATCAAAACTACGCTATGTCTCCGAGCTTCTCGGACCCAGGGATGTTTCAGTCGCACGAATACAGCACACAAAACCAGCTGGTCGAGCCTTTCATGTTGGACGTTAGCATGGATAACTTCTCCCTCGATGACTTCATTGTCAATACTCAGGACTCTCCTGAGGCGACATCAAATGACATGATGGTTCAGTCGCCATCGTCAAGCTTCCCGAAGGACATCCGCAATTATGTGAGTACACATACCCAATTAGGAGGACCGCTACTCACATTTCCATCAGCTCATGTAAAAATATCGTACATATAATCCTAATGTTAGGATGTACTATTGATCAACCCAGATAGGCTTCCAGACTGGAGTTTCGTTTCTGTAGGTCCCTCGACGGAGAACGGACGTAATGTCGCGTTTTGTTGGCTTCTGCGGGCAATTCATGCCGCGTTTATATTATAATTGTCATGCTGGTCATCTGATATGAAGACTTCTAGGTTCGTCATTATGGCAGATATGTATCACTGCGCCAACCGGCAGATCTTCGTTCCTCATCCTCTTCTGATTGACGTTGCGTTCCATCGGGTACATCGCACATTGCAACCCCCATTTAATTACTCCATGGAAACACTTACCCAACAGATATTGCGAATAACAGATATTATAACCATCTGATAATGACCGATGCCCATGATTCTAGACTAGTACATATCTGCAAGGCGTAAGGCACATGCTCGGCGAAAAACAAAGCTACAACGAGGCATCCTGACTGACCAATTTCCCGATTGTCTAAAGTGCGAATACAATTCTAAGAGCCTATCAGATGAACTTCGAGCTCCATAACGCGTCTCCCTGTCTCGCTTCATCACTCCCTGCGCCATGGATCTTTGTGTTTACTGAAATTATCGAAGAAGCAGAACAGCGGGCGTAAACGGACCGCCTTGAATGAATACTAAAATTCCAACTCACCGCTCTTTAACAGCGAGATGATCTGTATTCTCGCCGCAAACTCTCTTGTCATCAGGGTAACGTCGGTCAACTGATTGATGCCCCTGGTAATTCCCCGTCCAACTTGGTCTTTCCTCGGGCCGCCCTTTGCTCCGGTAGGCGCGCTGCTTATCTTGCTGTGCGCATCACCCAGTGCGTCAACCCACGTGCGCATGGCCATAGCTCCCGCCATCCCGTCCCACTTGCTCATCTCGAGGATCATGTTCGTGATGCCAGCGACGATAATTGCCGCTTCATGCTCTACGTTTCGTGCTGCATCTAATCCCACTTTCATATCAGGGAAATGCTGCTGAATTCTGGCGATAATAGGCTGGTAGGCGACGCCATCACCAGCTTGCCTGCCCACAGTACCCCCAATGAGCCAGGGTTTCGCCTGATCGACGGCGCTATAGATATCTGCACGAAGTGTTGGGGATATGGACTTTTTGGCGTCTCCCTTGGCTCCGCTAGCGCTTGCTGCTGCTGCGAGGGTGCTAGAAAGGCTGCTGAACATGATAAAGTTATGGTTGGCTGATGCGCTGCGAATGTTCTGCTATTCTGGTGATAGCCTGTGTTACAGGACTTGCGAGGGACTGATTGAAAGGCGTGCGTCTACTATACTGCGCCTGATACTGAGAGAAATCCAAGTATGTAAACGAAGCTGCCGTATGCCTCTTGGCCTAAACACATGGGAAACACGAGGTGATAAAGGACCGAGGTAAGAGTCCCATGATGGCGATCGAAAGAGGAAGTTGGACGGTGAACGTCCATTTTTGGACCATTTCTTTCAAGGGTGATAAATCCGCGAGTGGATGCGCGGCTTACCTGAAAAGTCCCTCTTCATCCCTGTATGATCTCGATGTTAAATGCTAATTGTGATCAGGGGCACCTAAGCTTGGAAAATGAAATGACTGCGCGTGCATCTGCCAAGATAAGGGCGTTATGATGGCGGATTTACAGTGGACAGGCTATGAGAAGTAGCCCAACCGGTGCATCCTCGTGTATCGATAATATTTGCATGTCTGAAACTCCATATTATCCGTTGCCGTGGCTATATATTCGTTTACGCACATCAATGAGGTCACCGTATCAACCATGGCTTGTTAACGGGTGGACGTAATTTGCGGAGGAACAGCCTATGAGGGCATCACGATGACTTACGATGACTTATGGTGACCCATATCGAGCACACCGTGATGGGTTACAGGATGTCTGGATGGGTTCCTGCAAGTTAGGTGAGCTCGAAGCCATGTCATTAGCAGTAAGAACTTGCCAGGGTCACGTTCCTACCCCCGGGCCGGCCAGATGTAGGTACATGTAGTGCAATATCACTTGGTGACGAGTCTGCGGGAAGATTGACTCTGGCACTTTGCTCACTGGTCTCCTTGATTCTCAAAGCGAGCGCCTGCAACTGTTCAAGTTGTTCAGTTATGAGACTGCCAGGAAAATATTCGCGGAGTTCAAAAGCGACAACCACACAGATGGCAACAAACGCGTCGCGAGACAATCACGTTACCGCGCCACTGCAATCAATTGTCGAGGCTAAAGAACACGCCGTGTTCTGAAACTTCACATTTTTCTAGTTTGTTATGCCCCAAGCGATACCAAACACTCCTGATGAAGATACCTTCATGAAGAACCTGCTTTCAGGTCTCGACTCAGCACGCCAATCAGGACGTCCACCGAAGCTCAAACGAACAGCTTCTTGCTCTTCCATCGCTCCACAAACACCCTCGAAACATGCGGGCAGCCGTCCTGGCTCTCACAGTAATAACCTCGACATTTCCATGCTTCTCGATGGCGCAGAAAACTGGGACTGGAATGATATGGAAGTAGATTTTCTTACACCAAAGAAATCTAATTGCGGGAAGATGCCAATAGAGGTGGGTTTTTACTCGAATGTACTTATTGCTCTGACTCGGCAGAAGAAAACGCCCGCCCCCCGGCCGCTTTCTGTCAAGCGTTCTCCTGTTGCTAGGAGATCTGTGTCTTTGTCTACCACTGCTCCTCTTGTCAATGAGACTGCTCTGGATGTGAACAAGCTTCTTGAAGGGGCTGAAAACTGGGACTGGGCAGACATGGAAGATGACTTTATGACTCCGAAGAAGCCTCAGGTGAAGTCCGGGGTGAGTTCAGCATTCTGCTGTCCACGGTACCCCTATTGAAGCTCCACAGACGGTAACAATGCCTGCGAAGCAACACGCCAAAGAGACGTGCACTCGATGCGTGGTTGATGACGTTCGAGATGACAGGTCGGAAATGATTCAAAAGGTTCGGAAACCCGAAGCTGCATGGATTACACTATGTCATGAGAGGGTATTACAGGTTCTTTCTGTGCGTGTCCGGCCAAGTGGAGACCCCCGAACAGTGATTCTGTGTGACGATTGGGTAGACACAGATATTCGCAAAGGTAAACTGCCTTTATATCCTTCGTTTCTATGCTAACGTGGCCCAGGAAATATCATCAACGTCCTTGGCAATTTTGATTCCTTTGGAATAATTAAGATAACGTCCAAAGTCAATTTTCTGATTAATCATCCAGACCTCTTGATCACAGCTACTGCGCTTTCTAACGCGCCACAATGCAGGCGCAAACCACTTCTCTCCGCGCTTGTCCGTTCGAGCTTGGATGTCACCCCATCGCTCATATGGGGTAACATGGTTCACGAGGTTATGCAAATATGCATGGCTGAACAACAGTGGGACGACCGTTTCATTGAAGGACACACTGAGGAGATCATCAAGAAGAATCTTGCGGGGCTTGTCAAGATCAATGTCGGCGTTGACGAAGCAAAACGTGAAGTCAAGGCCCGTTCAAAGGGTCTTCGAGTGTTCTCTGAACGTTACATCGCTGAGACGCCAAAGGTGATCATTGCAAGTAACTGCGCACATCTGAATGCTAATTCGGTGTTATAGGCTGATGCAGTTCTCACCAACACCCGCGCGGCAGCGAATCAAAGTTCCATTCTTGCTATATCCCAACTCCATGATGTGGAAGAAGACATTTGGTCTCCAACCTATGGACTTAAAGGCAAGCTCGATGCCACCGTCCAGGCGGTCATTGCCGAGAGCACGATCGTCAACCATGTTAAGAAGGGACCCTTGCTAAGTACACACACAATGCCATTTGAGATTAAGACTGGTAGAACTGTAGCAGGGATGGAACATCGCGCTCAGACCATGCTTTACACCCTTCTAATAGCAGAACGGTACGGTGTAGATGTTCCGAGTGGGCTCCTGTACTACACCCAGAGCGAGGAGGTGGTTCGTGTCCCGCAAAGCCGCAACGAGCTTCGAGCACTGATAGGTGCAAGGAACGAAATGGCATCATACATTATGCGCAGGAATACACATGGGAAGGAAAAGGAACCCAAAGAGCCTTTTCTGCCTCCTACGATTGACGACGAAAGACTGTGCAAGAAGTGTTATGCGTTGGACACTTGTATGCTATTTCGCAAGGTTTGGTTCTTATGTTGCTCCATGGGTTCTACTGATGCTCATGGCTACAGGCTGTTGAGAACGTTGTTGATACGTCTTCACCGATTGCAGACGTATACGACCTCAAAACCTCACATTTGAAGCCTTCCCATCTTACGTTTTTTAAACAATGGGAGGAGCTCATTTCGCTTGAAGACCAAGACGCCACCCGGTTCAGAAAAGAGCTATGGTGTATGTCCGCTCAAGAACGCGAGGACAAAGGCAGATGTTTCGGCTCGATGGTCATAGACGCATCTTTCCAGTCAGGAAAGGTTTCCAACAGTGCCAAGATTCACCAGTACACTTATTGCTTCGTTCGTGCTTCTGCTGCTCATGGCGTTTCGTTCTTGAACGGACACATGGGCCGTGGAGATGCTATCACAATCTCCGTTGAGCCTGATCTTCTTGCTCTTGCGCGAGGGTTCATTGTGGAGCTAACGCCGGAGGCCGTGGTCGTCGGTGTAGATCATGAGTTGAGTTTGGATAAGATAGAAGTCAGACTGGAGGCGCTCCGAGGAGCGAGGACAGCTGTGCTCTTCCGGATTGACAAAGACGAGCTATCAGGCGGCATGGCGCGGATCAGAGATAATTTAGCCCAACTATTCTACTCCGAGGGAGATGCCAGGCGTCTAGAGCTTGTGGTGGACCTGCGACGTCCTTTATTCGATGACGAAGAGACTATCGCTGACAATTTGCAACATGTTCCGGAGTATGTCCTCGCAAGCTCGGGTATGAACCCTAGTCAACTTGCTGCGATGAAGCGGGCCTTGAGCGCACACGATTACGCGCTCATCCTCGGTATGCCGGGTACGGGCAAAACAACCGTAATTGTTGCGCTAATCCGGACTATCGTGGCCATGGGGAAGACAGTCCTTTTGACGTCATACACTCACTCGGCTGTTGACACGATATTGCTCAAGCTACAGGATGTAGACTTCGGCATTTTAAGACTTGGCAATATAGATAAGGTGTGTCTCTCCGAAGACACGAGCCTTGGTACATTGGCTCATACTTGATGTTCAGGTGCATCCTGGCGTTCGCAGATTCACGCTTTCTGAACGTAGGTTGCCTACAACGGTCGAGGAATTAGAGAACCAGGTGATTTCACCACCAGTCGTTGCTACTACATGCTTGTCAATTGATCAGTGCGCTTGTCTGTCGATGTCTTTGCTTGTGCTCATTTTACCTCTCCCACCAGTGCCCTCTTTTCTCGCAGGACATTCGATTTTTGCATCGTCGACGAAGCTTCTCAGATTACCCTGCCCACATGTCTAGGTCCCCTTCGGTTTGCCGAGAAATTTGTTTTGGTTGGAGATCATTTCCAGCTTCCCCCGCTAGTAAGTTTCTTTTGTCGCGTATCATGGTCTCCCCTTTATACATGTCCAGGTCCGCAATCCTGCTGCACGGAAAGGTGGCCTGGAAACATCTCTCTTCCGTCGCCTCTCTGAAGCCCACCCACACACGGTGGTCGATCTCACATATCAATATCGCATGAACGAGGATATTATGCAGCTATCGAACAAGCTCATATACGGAGATCGTCTGCAATGTGGATCAGAGGAAATAGCCAAGCGCACACTCGTTCTTCCTAACGAGTTTATGACTGACAAACTGGATCCGGGAATCTGCCTGTGCGAGGAATCTTGCTGGTTGCGGCATCTATTATTAGAGAGGTCGGTTTACAGCATGTGGTGCGGCAAGTTGACTTACCATATTCCCCACTAGCTCCAAAGTCATATTCGTTGACACAGATCACTTGCCTGCCCGTGATTCAAGGGTTGGGGACCTTGTCCAAAATGATGTCGAGGCCAAGCTCGTGTACCAGATTACCGAGGCATTCTTGAGATCAGGAGTCCAGGAGGACCAGATCGGAATCATGTCTCTTTATCGCCAGCAGATAAAGCTTCTGTCGCACCTTCTCCAAGACAGGAAGGATATAGAGATTCTCACAGCTGACAGAAGTCAAGGACGCGATAAGGACTGTATTATAATCTCGATGGTCAGATCCAACGACCAGGGGCAGGTATATTACATCGGTTTCAGCTATACAAATACAGCGCGAACTAACGTTCCTTGCGTAGATTGGGGAATTGCTCAAGGATTGGCGACGAGTCAACGTGTCGTTCACACGTGCACGGTCGAAGTTGATCATCATTGGCTCCCGAAAGACCTTGAACTCAACTGAACTTTTGTCGGTGTTCTTAGCGCTCATGGAAGAGCGGGGCTGGATATTGACGCTGCCTGCCAATGCGGATGTCAAGCACCCGGCGTTCCAAAGCGAACGGTGTGGTATTCGCAGTCCTGCGAAGCGAAGTAAGGAGAATGAGTCAGCGGCTAGTATCAACGAACCGCTATCGAAGAAACCGAGAACTCCGAGAGTTGAAGAGGGGATCCTCAAGGGCCGGCCTATCTTGCAGGACGTCGTCAACGGTGGGAGGTAACCACATCTTGGGCAAATAATACTTTATGCCATATGTACGTATTTTCTTGTTAATCATAGCACTACCACGCCCACACTGGATAGACATTAGATATCTCTCATGCACCTGCGATCTAGGTGTACTTTATAAACTTACCACTACCTCGCAGTATCAGATTGGCTTGTTCAGCCCCAGATCCCACCAAACCCGATAATTTGTGCGTGACGTTTCCAAATCGGCACGGACATTTGTTCCTGTAAAAGCAGCAGCGCTATGCAGGATTTAGTATCATGATCACAGCATCAATGCATTCGGCTATGTAGAACTTAGGGTAATAATTGTAACAGGGCCCGAGGTTTCTCGGTCTAATGTTGTTAAGTATTGGGTGCCAATCATGTAAGTACCTTCCTAATGGATTAGTCAGCAACTTTTGGGCGACTCGTACTTACCCCCCCGATCGAGACGATATGTGGAGTTCAGTCTCCTGCGTTGTCTGCATGCATCGCTACCTTCGTTGCCACTGCAGACACTGTCCCGCGTCACAGCGGATGACGTCCAGTGGTCACTAGTACTGTTGTTGGGATGTCATGCAGACGGTCAGATACCGTCTAGCAACCGAGTCGGAGGCCCGGAAAGCACAATTTACAGTCTCACCCTCAGGCCATCGGTACTTCTCCACTTGGTGCTTAACACATGAATACGGCAAAGGTACTCCGACGGTCGAATCGCAACAGCAGACATTCAAGTTGTCGATTAACTAGTAAGTACGTACCGAGGCTAGTTGCCTGGAGGCGAGTAAGTAATACATTATGTACTATGATCAACCTCCGTTTGCCGGTCATGGGACCGAACAACAAAATACATTTATGTTGACAACCTTCGAGTTCCGGTGTGCTTTCGCCCTCTCCCTACAGTCTTCACTACACGATTGAGATGTCATCGAGACCTGACAGCTTTGCGGAGGTCTCTTTGGCTACTCCTGACACTCCTTTGAACAGCAAGCACCCTCTTTGGATTTCAACTTCCGAAACAGCAACTACTACTCCCCACGAATCCTTCATTTACACTTCATGCAATTCTTCTCCACTTTTACCATCTCAACAACCGGATCCCAGGTGTGGGGAGGAAATCACGTCCTCGCCTGATTCAAAGAAGGGTGCTGCATACGTACGCCCCGTTCTATTGTTTCTCTCCGCTGTTCTGGTGGCAGTTGCGGTGGTAGTACCAGTCTACTTTGTTGTGATCAAACACCAGCATCATGAATCGGACATGACCGAAGGAACTGGTTCTTCGCACCCTTCGTCCATTGGTTCTAACGCCGGTCCAACTTACGGGTCAAATGGTTCCACGGTCACTTCCTCGGACGGATCGACTTTCACATACATCAATCCATTCGGAGGATACTGTGAGTAGATTTGTTCTTGCATAGCAGGACTCCTGAAGGATTTCCTATGATATCACTTTCTTTGTTCTACCGTTCAAGCTGCTGATACAATGCTCACAGGGATAGATGATCCTAATGATCCGTTCAACGATGGTGCACGTCCTAACTCATGGACGCCATCGCTAAATGAAAGTTGGGTCTGGGGCACAAATAAAGTTAACGGGTAAGCCTAATTGGCATGATGCGACCTTCTATGATCTAACGTTTGAGTTCCTAGCGTAAATATCGGCGGCCTCTTTGTTCTTGAGCCGTTCATTTCACCTGCTCTATTCCAGAATTATCCAGAAGCTATTGATGAATGGTCACTAAGCACACTAATGGCCGCGGACACTTCCAATGGTGGATTGAACCAGATCGAAGAACATTACAAAACGTTTATCGTGAGCTCGTCCCCATTTCGTGTAAGGCTTTAATCGAACTAATTATCGTAGACCGAGCAGGACATCGCGGAAATTGCCGGCGCTGGGTTGAATTGGATTCGTTTGCCCATACCCTTTTGGGCTATCGAGAAGTGGGATTTCGAACCTTTCCTCGAGCAGGTTTGCTGGCCGTAAGTGATCGCGTGAACATCCGAGTTCACAGTCTAACGAGTGTCGCTGCGATCTTCTCCAGATATATCTTGCGAGTCCTTCAATGGGCACGGAAGTATGGCCTTCGAGTCAATCTTGATCTTCACACAATTCCTGGTTCTCAGAATGGTATACGTTGTCTCCAAAAAATCGCTGTTGGGTGATCTAACATACTGTCTAGGTTTCAACCACTCCGGCAAGTATGGGCAAATCAACTTTCTCAACGGAGTCATGGGTGTTGCAAACGCTCAACGCGCTCTTGGTTATATCAGGATCATTGCTGAGTTCATTTCCCAACCTGAGTGGAGGAACGTTGTACCGGTCTTTGGCATCATGAATGAAGCTAGGGTTGCTGTCATCGGCATGGATCAGATGACATCTTTGTGAGTTCTTGCACGCTGTCTTCTTTCTGTAGTCCTCACAAACGATATGATTATCAGCTACCTGCAGGCCCACGATATGATTCGCAATATCACGGGTTATGGGGAAGGGAATGGGCCATATATTGCAATCCATGATGGCTTCCAAGGTCTTTCGTCTTGGGCAGGGTTCTTGGAGGGATCGGATCGGATCATCATGGACAGTCACCCTTATTTCGCCTTCGACGGTAATTCCAACACCGAGCCGATAGCGACAGGAACTGGGCTGAATGCTGGTGGCATTTGGCCAACTCTAGCATGTTCGAAGTGGGCAACTGCGATGAATGTTAGGTAGTCATTGAGATTGTGTCTCATTATCAAGCTAATATGTGACTGGTAGTCAAACAGCGTTTGGCGTCACCTTCGCTGGCGAATTCAGCAATGGTTTCAATGATTGCGGACTGTACCTCAATGGGGTGGAGAACACGCAAGACGTAGCGCCGTCATGCTCCCTCTTTTTAGACTCGTCGCAGTGGAATGATACCACGAAGGCCGGGCTCCAGCAATTTGCACTAGCGAGCATGGACGCCCTTCAGGACTGGTTTTTCTGGACATGGAAGGTAAGAATTACGCCTTTCGACCTTTGATTGAACACAGGAATTGAATGTGTTTCGACATTATTGTCTAGATTGGACCGTCATCTAACAATACGATTGCGTCTCCACTCTGGTCGTACCAGCTAGGACTGCAACAAGGATGGATGCCCACCGACCCTCGTATGGCTACTGGGACTTGTGCTACACTAGGCGTCACCGCTCAACAGTTCGACGGCGTTTATCAGCCCTATCAGACCGGTGGGCCTGGTGCGGGGACAATCAATCCCGTCTTAGTGTCTTCGTATGGCCAGTATCCACCCACATCCATTAATGGGCTCACCGCAGGAGCTACACAATCCTTTCTTCCTACTTACACGTCGACAAGCGCCATCCCGACGCTGCCGCCACCTACCTTTACTCCAAGTCCTTCGAGTTCAGTCACCATCGGGAATGGATGGTTTGATTCGTCTGATACCAGTCTGGCTGCCACAGAAGTCGCTGGGTGTACATACCCTAATGCATGGGATGCCGTCAGTGTCCCGATGCCCACTGCCCTCTGCCCTCCCACTGCGAGTGCAAGTGCCAACGCAGTTGTTACCTCTGCCCCTGCAGTCACGACTTCATCTTGATTACCGACACAGGGACTTCAGCCATTTCTACTGGGGCATCGAGTACTGAAGATATTTAGCACACGGCTCCCGAAATTCCCTAATGAGATGAGTACATTACCTTTAATACGTCTAATGTGAGATTCAAAGGCCAATACCCGGCGATTTCATATTCGATTGGATTGACACATAGCATAGGCTAGGTTTTCGAGCTGTGTAGACTCGACGACTCTCGTTTTAATTTTATATCGACGTCTACATGGTCTTCTTTATCTGACCCCACGGTGATCGTTTTATATCATAGTCCATCTCAAAGTCGATAGCTCCCTTCCCGATTACAATATTGTTTTGTATGGGGCTAAGCTCTGGATTTTAATGCCAATCAGTTCTCTCGTCCCCACCAATATCACGGCCGGAAGGATGAGTGGTTTTCTCCCTTCGAATCAGTGTTCCGATGTCCCTTGCAACACGACATGTTTCCTATCCGTCCATCTACCCGCAGAATCTCACATACCATGAAAGCGAGAGGCATAGCTCGCTCGTGATCTGAAATGCAGCATTATGAATTTCAGAATAAGCTCTGCACATATTAGATACCCTGCCGTTCCACTACTTTTTCTTCCCTCCCTTGCCTTTACCACCAGACTTTCCACCGTGCGAGGCGCCGACAGAAACAGGCCCACTTTCAGCGCCAACAGTTACACCCTGGGTCGCACCACCTCCTGCACCTCTACGCTTTTTCCCTTGTGTATAACTAGTTCGTTCTGACTTCTTCAGCCACCTTTCTGGATCCGGTGGGGGTGACACGCCTGGTACGACTCCCTTCGGCACACGTTTTGTCCGCAATTTCTTTTTAGTTTCCACAGCCTCAGGCTTTTTCGTGGGTTCTTCCACAGAAGCGAGAATCGAAGCTGGTTGGGAGAGAACAGGTGGTGGCGCAGATTCTAACGTTGAGGCGATAGAGCTAGGGAGTTGAGACATAGCTTGCATAAATGTAGTTGTGATGAAATCCTGGTGTGATTGGGAGGCTGGTAGATTGGTGAGAATGTCTGCATGTTCATCCGAAGACTAAGGACGGCGCATATACGTGAATGAGTTGCCGACTACTTGTAAAGCGCGCAACGTACATGATCAGCTGTTTCGAGAAGTTCATTATAGATGTCCAGGGATGACTTGTACGATCCTTGGCGATAGCTCTGCCAGATAAGTTATTTCCGTCCTGATATTGAAAAAGCATGACCAAATGCTCACTAGCTGAGCCTCCAAGTGCATCGCGCCTCTCTGCTCTG
Source organism: Suillus americanus (assembly GCA_016695465.1). Classification (NCBI taxonomy): domain Eukaryota; kingdom Fungi; phylum Basidiomycota; class Agaricomycetes; order Boletales; family Suillaceae; genus Suillus; species Suillus americanus. Next base: position 62,507 of record MU177987.1, on the reverse strand, counting down.
GCTCTTTCCCATTGTTTTTGATTACCTTCAGCACCTGAGCAGCGTCTTCTTCTCGCTGAAGACGATATAATGCATATGCCCGCTCAAACGAACATTGTTCATTTATTTCAGCGATAAGTGCGAGGGCAGTGTCATATTGCTCAGTTTGGAGAAGCAGGAAAAGCTTCGTCCGTAGTGCATCGCGATCACTTGGATCTAGACACAATACTGTGGACTTCATCAACATCGGATCATGAGAATTTCAAAACTGCATCACTGACTCTTATTGCATGTACGAATTGCATTTGTAAAGTGCCCACCATCAACTTGAGCGCAGAGGGAAGTAAACAGACGTTTCAGTCTGTCCGTTAGAGGAGCAGGCTGCTGCTTTTGTGGACGTCGCTGTCTTGAAGGAGCCTTGGAATACGTCTGGGCCTGGCCTGCCTTGACTGGTACAGGTTTAACTTTGGGCGGCATCTTTGGTCGTCGGAGTCGTTGGCGGCGATGGACAAAGTCGTGAACCACGTGTCAAATTTCCTTTCTTGAATTAAATGTGACATAATCAACGAAGTTCCCGTCACTGAATGAAAGTATTATTCACCCGCTACCATCAGACAATGTCGACAAAATTGTGAGCTGTGTGCTATATCTCACTCTTTTAGCCTTCAATAATGACATATAGGAAACCAGCAACCGAAGCAAAACTTGATACTGACGCCCGGGACAAGATGGACACAGGACAAGAACCAGACTCTCAGCCTGCAAGAAAGCGGCCTCGCATTGACCTTGGTGTCGGCGAGCGCAAGCGAGGCAAGAGCATGTTTGGTATTGTTCTTGGCACGCTGAACAAGGCGAAGATTGAGGACAAAGAAAGGAATGCCAGTGAAGCAGTAAGTATAACCCATACACGCATTTACTTATTGGAATGACGTATATATTTCTCCTCAGGCTAAAAAGCGCCAGATGATAGACCAGCGATTGTCTGCCAAGCTTCGCAAGGAGACTGACTCAGTTCGACGCTCTGAAGAAGCCAAGAAAGACAGGAACGCCGCAAATCGAAAGGAAGAAGAACTTCAACTCAAAGATTCAATCGTACGTTTCATGTTAATATCCTCCATCTTTCAAGACCCAACGACCTTGTTTGCAGTATAAGCTACGAAGAACCCATTTACCACTCTATTCTCACTCCCTATGTACATCTGACGACATCCAATCTATTGATTCCATGGAAGACCAGCCGTCATCAGTAACTCTTCTAGCTCTGCCAACACGATCGCACCCTCCACCTCTCTTTTATTTGCCTGCGATACTCACAGCAGCACAGGAAGCATTTTTAGAAAAACGTAAACTCAAGGTAAGCTTAGTATCTGTAAATACTTTGCGGTAGATGGCATGATATCTGCTTTCGCCATCGTTGCATCGATGAATTCGGTACTAATATCTGCTACCTAGGTCAAGGAAGCAGCCGAATCCGAATGGTCCACCTTCCGCGGGGAGCGTACTGCCGGTATCGACGAAATTAAGGATCTCCGACTACGTGTTGCCGAGGAGGACACCAGAAGGAAGAAGGAAAAGAAAGATGAAATCGAGGCAGACGGAAAAATCCACGTCAACAAGGACGAGGAAATGACCTCTGATGAGCACAAGCCTTCTGAATCGAAGGCGGAGGAGCGTGACTCTAAGACAGAAGAAAAGACGGAGGAACGCGAATCAAAGACGGAAGAAATGGAGGTAGACGTTGGAACTAAGGAGGAATCAGGCATGCGCGCAGACGATGAGGATGCAGTTGAATACTGATCTAGGTGAGGGAGTTCAAGGCGCTTTTCTGAGATTTGTTGGGCATTGATGATGGACCCTAGATTGAATAGTACAACTGTGCGTAATTAATTTGAAGGTGGTACAGTATATTTTTTTCTGTTCTAGGACACTCACTGGCATGTGCACTCAACTTGTTTGTTCTAGTTGTCACCTGTAGTTCGGTCAATATAGTCAGATGTCGGATGATAACTGATGAGCTAATGACCATGTCTGTATCCATGAAGTTCGGAGATGTTGCTCTTTGTTCAGGGTTAAGTGGAACAATCCATGACGAGATATTGTTGGTGTTAGTCTGGTAGGGTAATACAGCATGCAGCATGGTTCTCATCACGGTTGCTGTGTTGACTTCAGCCAGACCATTGATTTCGGCCGCCATGAACTCTGGACCCTAAGTACGCAGCTACTTCCATCTGTTGTGGCCTCTATACTTATCCCAGAGTAGCATGAAAATAATCCTAGGAACGTACAATGACCTGCCACCGACGGCTGAACGCTATCGACCACACAGCAAGTGAGGTCACACATACTAAGTCTTGTTGGAGACGGTGAGAAGGTGCCGTATACCGATCACACCATGAAGGTTTCCTTCCTTGAATATCCTCGGACAGTTTCCAGCGTTAATCAATCTAGCATGGTGTATATAAGATGGATTTCTTACAGGACGCTTAATTCAGATTTGTGTTCCGTCGCGTACGTCAGAGGAACAAAGAAATCAAATCATCAGAGACGAGCCAAAAAGTGAGTTTTAGCATGTCAAGTTGATTCCGATTGCGCTTCCTGTCTTGCTCATTTTGCAGTTACCTCCGCTGGGCACGTATATGCCAGATCATTAAGTTGTTTGGCCGTCTGGCTTCCCCGTTCCACGCTGCACTGCCGTTTTTCGAGCTAATGACCATCCATCGGTATGTTTCCCTGCGCGAGATCTTGCACCTATCCTTATTTGTGCATTCGTGGCAGTATCCTCACCAGGATCGTCGTTCCGTTGACCAATTTGGGACCTAATTATCCTATCCCACCACGCGCTACGCGCTGCATGCCAGCCCTACATCTGCTGGACACGAATCTCGGTCTGAATTCATCATTCGAACCTATTTCACAGGATTCGTCTAGCAACCCAGAGCCCCCGATGATCGTGCCACAAATGCCGTTTGGCCTGGCCTGCCGTTAAGCGATACAGCTCATTCTACTTGGGATGACAGCCAGCCATTCCGGTGGTTTTTGGAACCCTGAACGGCAAACTCCTTGGCCGCTACTTACATTTCATGGCCATCGGCGGAGTGCCTTTGACAGAAATTCTCAAAGACGTTCCGAGAGAACTTTCAGAGGAATTCACAGCCTATGTTCGCAATATCTCCCAGCAACCGGCCATCGTCTTCGAATCCAAGGATTACAAGTGGAGGACGCTTGAACAACGTCAAGTCAGTCGTAATGATCATTTCGCACCTGCGACGCTCATGAAGGGTTTAGGACATCGTTTCCTTCGTTCTGATACCGAAGAGAATACGAATTTATTCTAACATCAAACGGACATTCTTTCACTCACGATAGCTTTCAGGTGAGGCTTGTCGTTATAACTTTCCGAGGGTCTGCTTGTCATTGTCAGTCAACCTCTGGAAACAAGGAAGGTTCTTGACAGCAGACTAAAAATACAACACGGGTATAACAACGTTGGGTCTGATAGAACGAAGTATACAAAACATGAACTTGCGGCTGGAGTCATTTATCACATGACAACAGAAAGAACGGAACGATAGCGATGCTGACAAGTGTAACAACCTTAGACTATGCAACTTGAGCCCTGCTCGCAGTGCCAAATGGGAAATAAGAGAGATAAAAAAACAACAATACGAACACAAAGATCACATAAGTCTCTTTATATTTAGATGACGCTCGCGAACATGACGCCACGTAGTGTCGCGCCGCATGTCGCGGACGCTTGGATTTGTGCGTTTTTGATATTGGCAACCTCGCCATTGGCATCTACCCAATGCATTTTGAGCGCCTGACAAATGACTGCTCATGAAATGCTTCTTGAAATCACTTAGTGACCCTTCGAATCCGCAGGGCGTATTGTCTTCGTCAAGCCAGTCGCAAAAACATGTGGTGGACGGCAAGAGTTGGGTTTCCTGCATACGGGTTTTACAGCGACGCCCGGAACTCGGGCGAGAGAGTGAATTACGGTGAGGCGGATCTTGTCGTGGGTACATGGATGATGAAGGTGCCATAGAAGGCGCTGGAGGACCAGTTGGTTGCGAGCCTTGCTGCGTCCCAAAATTATCGGCGCAGGAGCCGAGGGGCGCAAGATCTGTGTTGGGCGAGACATGTTGCGGTAAATAGTAAGACCTGTATATGGGGTATTTGTAAAAAAAAAGGGGGGCTACTCGTGGATGACGGTGATGGACATACATTCGCATTGAGCTGCCAGTGGATGGCGGGGGATTGTTCCTTGTCACCATTTTGTACTGGGCACTATGACAGCTTGGGAAAATGTGGAGAGGGACTTCATAACCCGTGCATTGGTTCATGTTGGTCGTAGGAGGATACGTATAGGTGTTTTGTGGACCTGGTTCGTTATTAGGCATCGATGAAATAGAATCGTTGAAAGGAACGGATTCAGCAGTTGGAAATTGTAGTCGTGCCATAGTGTCAATCATGGCATCGTTCAACTGGGTACGGTTTTCGTATGTCGAGAAAGAGGCTGATGAGGCTGCCTCACTGCCATCCGATGAACCACTCGAATGAATGGCGGCGTCGGTGGACATGTCGGGGACATGGCTCAACTTATCAGCGACGAAGCCAAAAGAGTGGGTTGTGGTATTGACGTTCGACGAGTGGGCAATGTGCGTCCTGCCCGGGGGGGCGAAACTCCTCCCCCAGTAGTCGGCCGATGTCGACAAACCAGGAGAATCGGTCTGACCTGGGCAACTAATGACGGTGTAAGATGTATGCTGCTAGTATGAAGAGGAGGTAATAGTCGACTAACCGTGGTTTTGGGCCTGACATTGTATTCGGATGATAGTGATAATCTGGAGGTCCAGATACTGCGAGCTCATCATCAAGGGATATGGTCGAGCTCTGCATTGAGCTCTGCATCGAGCACTGTGCAGAACTCTGCGTCGAACTCTGCGTTGAGCTCTGTGGCACTGAGTGAGACACCTTTAAGATGATCAGTGTGATGTGGAAGGAGAATCCGAGAAGTACTACCATGTTGACGGCGGTGGGAGGCAAAATCGGCGCTGTGGTATAGTGTTGGTCGGTTTGGTTCCGAATAATCTGGCGCGCTTGTTCTGTGGAAAGAGCAATGAGAAGATGCGAAAATAAATGAGTGAGACCAACCGATGCCAGGCATTGAAGGAGCCATCAGTAGGTAAGAAGGGCGGAACATCCTCGTATGATATGGCTGGGTGGGCTGCGGAGTAACCTGGCGTGCTTGTCCTGTGGGTGGGAAATAAGAATATACGATACCAGACCTTTGGGTAGTCGTCAATGGGTAAGAAGAGGAGGGGGGCGTCATCGTATCGTGTCGTTCAGGTGACTGCTGAACATGACGTTCTTGTCCTGTAGAAGAGCAATGAGGAGATGCAAAGTTAGATGGGTGGGACCTGCCCATACCAGACATTTTGGAAGTCAATAGTGGACAAGAAGAAGGGACGGTGAACAAGCCTGCAACTGGGGCTTAAAAGCGGGCAAAGGACTTGCCACAACAGCCACGACCGGCCAAGTGGGGAGGATCTTTTAGAAAATATCGCCGACCATGCCAATGGCAAAGGCCATGGTGGTTGACCACTGATAGGTGTATGTTTGAAATGGCGGCAGCCCGGCCATGGAACACATATTTTTCGAATGCGTGCCCGGAAAGTAGCATAGTTACTCGCGCTACTAAAAGTTGGTGATAGAAGCGGGGACTGGAAACCTAGGATCCAGGTCCCTCGATCGATTGAAGGCTGTGGGCCAGTGTATGGGGAAACGGTTGAAGGTGAATTTGTGGCACTGCGCTTGATGCAGATCAGGTTACACTGCCAAATTAGAGAGAGCAGATTTTTGTGGGTGATTATGGGCGAATGCTGTGAGTGGGAGAAAGCAAAGAAATAAAAGACGCTGATATCTAGTTATTATGTATTTAGTCTTGCGATAAGCCTCGGCGAGGGAAAGGAGATGTCCGAGCCTTTTGAACATGGGAGTCCATCGCAGCATTCCGACCTGATCAATTGATCAATATTTTGATTGCTGGGTCTCATCAAAATGGATGAGGCTCAAGGTTATGCGGCAGTGGGCAACTGGCTCAACCACAATTGGCACTACAGCATGTACTCATTGCTTGAGCTTGAGGATCTAATTGAAATATGTAAGAAGTATTTTATGGGCTTTGGGTGGTCATACCTAAAACCGTTGTGGGGTGACCCCCACATACGTCTATTATTACCAATCCAGCGCCTGATAGTACTAGTTCGCGGAGCAATTGATAACTTGATGGGGGTAGCAACGATCGACAGTCGGTCCCTGGTACGGCACTCAACCTCAGTTCATGTTGAACGTCGAAACATTGATGATTATCCGATAACTCAACGACCACTCGTGAATCACTTGCGTCGATCATTTTGATATTAAAGATTTTCAGCGCTCCGCCCAGACTGACATCGTCATTGCCCATTTATTTTTGATACTAAATCACACTTTTAAATCCGAGGTGATTGATCGGCGAAGAAACACGAAGGTAGAACCCATATACTGCACTGAAAGAAACCAAATTATCGGATTGGATGCCGAAGTGGCAACGACGTATCAAATGCGCTAAAAATTGCCCGTAGTACACAGAGAACTTGTCTGAACCCACCCATTGAATAATTGAATTCGAACTTATTGTATTATTTCTCTAGCAGCCGAAAATAGATGGTTCAGCATGGAAAATGCTCAAGAAGCCGCGGAGAAAGCCATGGCCTGGAAATGTCTTATGAAAGCACTGGCCGCAGTTTGAGCCAGAGAAGACGGTTCTCCAAAGGAAAGGAAAGCTTCCCATTGGCGTGCCTTCGACGAAGCCGGCAACGGGGAACAACTTGAAGGGGACAGGCCAATATTGTTATTAGTGTCGTTTGCGGTGCTGCAGTTACACTTCGTAATCCTGTATTGACCTGAAAAGTGTTTGCCCTGAAGTTGTGTCTGCGTTTCGTTTTGAGACCAAGTTGAATCGATATTGATATCCTTGAATGGCCTATAGTAAAGTTGCCGGGTGCCTGGAGGAGATGCGATAGATATTAAGGCACCGATACAATCAACATTGATATAATTTATGTAATTTAAGCTTGATGACGTATACGTTGATCACATGACCGTGTACCGCGGCATCGTTTATTAAAATTTTGAATACAGTGTACTACCAGGTACTACTGGTACCTTTCACACCACCGGTACATTTCACACTTGTGCTAAAACTTCGTCAATTATTATTATTTTGTCCTGCCACTTGAGCTATACATTAAGAAGCATGTATAGAAGTATAATACAAAATTACAAAGAGATATGTGAAGTGTGTCAAAGCTGGGGCTAGATTCAGTTGAAGAAATGGTACAGTTGTCCTGAGAAACAACTTTTGTACCAGGCCCAGTGCAACAAATTCACTTGAAATTGCCTGTATATGTAGTATCATTTTAATCGGCCAGGTATGCTGCACAAAATGTCTCTACAGAAGGGAGTGATTGGGTTGAAATTTCATGTTGCAAAAGGCATTTTGTGCAAGACCCGTTTCAAGCGTGACAATGTGTGACGGCTCGCGTCAAAGACGCGTCGCATATACTTCGATTCTCATAGCACCCCACACCATTTGTCACACGATGTCATGCGTTGGTCACACTGTGAAATGTACCACATTTGTGTGACATTCGAGCACTCGATATTTAAAATCATCAAGCGTGTTCAACATTGCGAAAAAAAATAAAACATTGCATTGGTAGTACTATTTAGATGCCTAATACTAATACTAGGTGCTCAAATTGTTTCAAATGTGGTTTACATGCCTTAACTCGACAAGTTGTGAATCTCGTGTGAAAGGTTCCGGTAGTACACTGTAGCTCTTCAGCAACTTTGTATTTTTTCTTGGTTCAATTATACCCTTGAAAACTGATTTTTCAGACCGTGTGGTATTGTGTCGGGGGAAATTTGAGAAAAATACTAATTCACACTGTTACACCTGAGTCAGCTATATTACCTCGCTACAGGTGCTCACGCCGCTTCTGTATTTGGTTCATGAGTTTTCTGGTCAGAAAGACAAGGCTGGGACCACCGACACCGCAATGATAATCTCAAAGTTAAGATGGAATCATAGGACTGGCCATGACCAATGCGACCACCGGCCAAAATGATAAATTGGAGGTCGTATTCTAGAAGACATGGCCTGCCAAGCCATCATCGACATATCTGGCGCGATCCGATTATCTATATCAAGGACGGGGACCCGTAGTTGACAAAGATGGTAATGGATCGGTTAGCCGAACAACCGAATGATGTGTGTATTTTGAAGGCATGGATTTAGCAAAATTAATCCGGCCAACGAGAGATGGTAAGCAGAGGACAGATGATAGCAATTAGGTTCCTCAGGGACGAAATTCTGGATCGAGGAACATCTTAGTTGATTTGGACACAACGTGATGCTTGACGCAAGTGAGTCTACCATAACGAACCAGAGGCAGCGGGTGAGCGGGAAAAAAGTAGTGAGAATAAAGGCATTGAGTACTCTGGTTCATTCATGTGATAAGGACAAGCGAAATGAAATGTCCGAGCACCGTGAGCATGACCTATGTGAACATTTGAAGTCTATCCATATGATCTAGTAACACTTCGATCAGGTAATTGCTTACTGAACTGTATCGCGAGAAGAAGAGAACGGATGAAGGTCATGGTTACGCTGTGTCAAGAGGACAATCAAGAGCTTTGAAGAAAATGGGTAATATCGTGGCGAACATAAAAAGATCAGACGTTCCTCTTCATCCCCAGATGGGTCTCCCAGACGTGACGCCACACATTGTCGCGCCGCATGACGCAAATGTCTGCATTGTCACGTTTCCGATATTTGCAACCTCGCCAACAACATACATTTGGCGCATCTTGAGCCCCTGAGAGATGACTGCGCCTGAAATGCATCTTGAATGCATCCAACAACCCTTCAAATCCGCAAGTCGTATTTTCCCTGACAAGCCAGCCACAAGAGAATGTAGCAGTGGACGGCGAGTGGTGGGTTCCGTAAGGATGAGATCTACGACGACGCCGGGAATTCTGTCGAGAACGTGAATTACGGTTCGGAGGCAGATCTTGATGTGGCTGGATGGATGGTGGACGATGTGAAGGGTTACGTATATCGTCTCCATGACCTATGTAGGGATGTGAAAATATTGCAGCCGAAGGTAAAAGTGCCATAGACGGGCCTGGCTGTTCTGGCGAACTAAAACCGGCTGCTTGTGGATCACAGATAGCAGGGTACTCGCATTGTGGCCACGAGCCGTGATATGCCTCGGGATAATGGGCGGATGATTCAGGGTAGGAGGATGGCGCGCGGTAAGAGCTGGAGGATGCATGTGTGTTAGGCGAGGCGTATTGGGGTGGATAAGGAGTATATCTATATCCATCTAGATACTGCCTGTATATGGGGGTACTTGTGAGCAAAGTAACTACTCATAGATGGTGACGAGAGGCATACACTGGTGGTATATAGGATGGTGGGGGATTACCTCCTGTAACCGGAGTGCCGGGATACCAGGCGTTGACACCTCCCTGTACGGCGTTGTGGACAGGGTTGCCATAACCCGAGTTAGGTTGAAGCTCATAGGTCACCGGATATGGCATTGGAATTTTAATGTCGTAAGAATCAGAATCGTAATGTATGAAATCGGCAGTTGGATAGTATTTTTGCGACCGTGCTATATCATCCATCACAGAATGAGTGGTAGTAGCTCCCTCGCTGCGGTAGGGAAAGTTTCCGGTGGATGAAACATTCGATCCTATGTAACCATTCAAGTAAACGGGGTAGGCGAACGTGTTGAAGGGGTAACCCAACGTATCGGCAGCAGAGCCAGACGTGTTGGCTGCGACGCCGGAAGTGCCAGTGTCGGCCCTCACAGGGGAGGGAAACCTTCTGGCCTCAGGGTTGGACGATGTTAACGAATCAAAGGGTGGGGAAGTCCGCGCGGGACGGCTAGTTAGGGTATCAGTTGTCTGTTATGGAGAGAGAGCGGTAGACTAACTTAAATCTTGACATTGAATTCGAATGATCGCGATGATATGGACTTTCAGGAACTGCGAGCTCATCGTCGAGGGGTGACGACGAGCTCAGTGGTGTCGATAAAAATGCCTTTGACAATGATCATTAGTGCGATGAGGAAGGACAATCAAGAAATCCTACCATGCCAATGGCACGGGATGAGGCTACTTGGGGTTTTGACGGAGACGCGATGAACAGCGTGACAAAGTATTGCTCGTCTGGCTACCAATTTGTCTGTAGTAGCCGAAGGAAGAGAACGAGAAGGGGGGAGTTGAAAAGGTGTGCCCCGAGCCAATAAATAACCACACAGCAAATACTAATCCTCCAAGTCGGGATGTGGGCCAGGGACCAGCCATGGCCTAAGGCCAACGCGACCTCCAGCCATCAGGCAAATCGAAAGTCGTATTCTAGAAGACACAACCAACCAAGCCATCATCGAAAATAATACGATCCAAGGATTAGGAGATCTTTGACAAAGGAGGTGATGAAGCCGACGGCACCCGAACACCGGAGTGCATCCTTTGCAGGCAAGAGCTTGGTCAGACATTAATCAGGTCAACAACAACCAGTAAAGAGCCTATAACGGCAAACATGTCCCTTAGCAATGAAATGCTGTATCAAGAAACATATGAAATTAAAGTGGATGCAGCGTTATGATGACTCTTGATACAAACGAGTCTAACATGGCGAGATAGAGGCAGCGGGTGAGTGGGGGAAAAATAAAGACGCTGAGCACCGAGCTCTGGTTTATTATGTGTTTATTGTGCGATAAAGACAAGCGAAAGGAGATATCCGAGCGCCATGATCATGGGAGCAGGACCTGTATGTGAACATTTGGAGTTCATCATGCATCATATGAGCTAGTAGCACGCTGATCAGCTGATTACTTACTGAGCCACACCGAGAGGAGACGAGGACGGATGAAGTTCGAGGTTACATAGCTCCTTCGATTCATGAGACAGGTGCCTAATCAAATATTGGTACTATCGCATGCAGGCTCAAGCTCATTTGAAAAGACGCAAGAACGGTTGTGGAAGCGTTGGACCAATTATGGTAAGACCAAACTATGTTCCGCGAATAAGTCTATTACCAACTCAGCGCCTAATACTCCGACTCTTCGCAGCGAGTGCAAGTTGCAATTGACTTGGTTAGCAGCCACCATCCGATGATCAGTTCCAAACTTCCTTGACCTTTCAGAAGCATTGATCATCAACAAATCATCAATCATATTGTCCAAGGATATCCAGCGCGTGGTTCTGTGTCACTGTACATACATGTGTTGCCTAGTAAACTTTTGTTCCTATGTAATACGCTCATTGTGTGCATTTGTTATCAGATCACATCGCATTCCTTCGCAAGACGCCCCTCAGTACATGTATAATCCATATATGCTTCCTCAGTCGTGCAGCATGCTATTTGTTCACCTATGTTAGGGATCGCTGTGGGCGAGGAGTGGTTATTCAAAACGGAGTCCCTCCTTCAGTTAAGTTGCATTTACACACGCCGATCCAGTGATGATTCCTAATCTTGTTCCTTTTGAAAGTGGGCGTAGCTTACACACGATTCATCTACAAGGCTTTGAAGGGAAACACCCAATGAACAACGCCCCGACCAGACGCAGCTGACAGCTCGATTCAATACAGGTCATTTGCCACAAGATAATCTCATTCATGACAGCATGATGGATAAGTTAGGGAGATGTTTTTAGTGGAGTCGGCCGGGAGGACCGTCACGATAATCTCGGACATATAGTAAGTACCCGCTCACTACCATAGCAGCCGCTATCTCTTCCTGTCATACCGATAGTCCACTCCAATGGGATTCTTGTTTCTCCAACATCCAAACATGTTTGTTCGACCAGATTGCTCCTAAATTCTAAAATTCGCTCAAGAGTCTGCGCAGCTCTTGACGGGTCAGGCCTAGGGGCCGCATGTGTGACGGACTTGTCTGCTCACAAACCACTTCGCATCTACGAGAAGACCAACGCTCGCCGCATTAATCCTCCGTCTTATATAGCGATTCATCTGCTGTGGCCGAGGCTCAAACTCAGACAAGTAGGTGAACGCAACGAGGTGATCCATTCACGAGACTGATGATTGATCATGTCTACAGGCAACCACAACCTACTGCAACGTCAGCTGTCTTTGTCCATGCTGCTTGCATAAAGGAAGCACGTCCCATACCATAAGGCAAGTCTTGGCTCAACTTCAACACTATCGCTACTTCATAATCCAAGGTAAGCGCGTTGCGTTGGAACAGTCTTTGTACTCTAATACTTCTTTAGGCATCGCAGTCAGGGTAGAGGGAAAGGTTGTACCAGCGAGGCGTTGCTTTGGACCATCCGCGCCCTAAGACGGTGGAAGATTCAATGGAAATCATTTCCCTAGTTTCGAGGGATGTCAGGACAGAGACGGCGTTTACCTCTACACCAAACTCCGTCATGTGAAAAGCCTCCAGGAAAAAGGCTTTTGGTGCATTGCCTTCGCCTTGATTGTCCCTTATGAGGCCTACCGACCAGGGGGAAAGATACACGGCTTTGAAGGAGGCACTGCAGAAGGATGGCCCGCCTCATTGGTCTGAGGTTCTTGACACAAACGTCAGTGGCTATGCTCATCGCCAATGGAAGCGACTGATGTTTATTTTCACTTAGCTTCTTCATCATACTTCGGGCCATACGTATTGAATGACACTCAAGACTTAACCCAGTTCCACTCTAACACCCGCCTACCAACTCATTGAAGCGTTCAAAGGCTACTCGTATTTAACGCCAACGGCGACGACTCTCGGGCTCAACTTCAAGTTTTCACATCTCTAGCCGGATCTTTCTGTGATATCTACACTGATTAGATTTGCCACACCCAACGTGTACTCTGCTCTTACAGAAGGTTAGATGGTGTGTGACCCAAGCTTGGCCCTATCCAGTATTAATATGTAGGTTAGTGTTAGCGGTCGCCGGTACTAGTAGCTATATAACATGATTCAATCTCAAACACGCAGTCAACATGCAGTCAGCGTGAGAAATATAATGGGTGATCCAATCAGTCTGCAGCGTAGAACGTTAACACTTCCATCTTTTCATCTCAGAAATACCATGCCAGTATCTCATACGGTTCCAGCTCACAACGTGGGCGATCGCTCGATTATACGCTCACAATAGGAAGGGGAATGGAACGAAGCTACACAGTCACAGTCGTTCGAGTCTTACCGAAACTTCGACTATTCTTTTGGGAGGACCATACCGGCCAGTAACTCGGAAGGGAAACGCTCGACCTTACTTTTCGAATGCGACCTTCACCGGCGCCCGAGCTGAAAGGCGTGTGATACCGATGTGATTAGTGTGGTCGGGTCGTCACCCAAATTTGATAGTGATTGTCGCGTGCATGTGGTGTGGGGAAGCACTCGTTCACTTTGCGATGACACTAACGGTGGGACTTGGGTACTGGTGCGTCTTCGCTATTGTCTTATGTCGTGGCCTCTCGAATAGCCAGGGCCGCATCATGGCATGAGGCAATATAACGCGCATTACGCAACTTCTGTTGAGACTTCCATTGCAACGTCGGATTTTTCATGCACGCGAAGTTGCCAACTCCTCAAGGCCTCACTCACAATCGTCTTCTTATGTATTTTCCTATGGGTGTGAGCAAGAAAACATGTCTTGAACTATCTCCGCTAGTGCTCAGGATGCGGAACCATGAGGCTGCCATATGTTGACTGGTCGGAATAGGTACAGATTTTATTGTCTTTCGCACGTAAAAACGATTAATATTACGCGTGTCTAGGTGCATGCCTGTAATGATTTCAGTTATCTAATCGTGGGCAGCATGCTTTTCATTTCTGGGATGCCCGCTAGCGTATGTTCACGACTTCTCCGGTCATTGACATCTACCCTGTAGGTTAGGCCAGTCAAAGCTTAGATCCCCTGCTCATTAACGATCTTTGCCTTAGTTCTGCTATGCAAACCCTTCTGCAGCTACCTACTAAGGACTCTTCTTTGTACTGCTTTACAGCTGTGCTTTGAAACCGGGTGAGCCCTTGGTGATTTCTGATACAAGTGTGCGGAGATATATCTTAACGTAGACGATTGAAGTTCTCCGTGGTCTTAAGGGGGCTCAGCCCGACTCGTGGTACTGGTGAGGCCGGATCAGGCTGTCCGTCATGCATCAAGTCAACCCAAAACAGTAAACGGAGCCTCATTTAGCCTGCGCCCCATCAAAATCAACCACCCGCCTATCCACAATCCTCACCTGTCTATCGCCCCCAAAAAGCATGATATCTATGTGAGGTCACGATTTTGACATGATACTCATCGTGTCATTCAAGCAGAACGGGGACCTCTTTATCCGCACAGGAGGCCTAACTTTTTTGAGCTTTGAGCTTGCCCACTCAGGTTCTGCCGTTAGGAAGCGAGCCTACGCATGCACTTTTCAATTTACAGAATGGCCATGCTCTCCGTGAGCTTCTATTCATTGGCTCCGTGCTGTCCCCTCCTTGCGTTTTCCAGGCCTTCTCCTTGCTCACCTAATGTGATCTAGACTCGTCGCTTAAACAAGTGCAAGGCATACAAGCGCAGGGGCTGGCGTTCTACCATGATTTAAGGACAAGGATTCCAGTTGTCACAACAGAACAGCAGCACTCCTCCTCTCCAACTCCTCAATCCTCACCGACTATCTACTAATACCAACATGACTGACGTTCTTGGTGTTCTTGTCATTGCCCGCAATGGTGACCGCACCGAGTACTACCAGGACCCCAAGACCTATGAGAGCTCCTACACCGAAAGCACTGCTCTTGGTGCTGTAAGTCACTGGTATGCGGCTTGTAACTTCCCTAGCTGATGCAGCCTGCACTACAGGCCGAGTCTCACCAGCTCGGATCCTTCCTTCGCTCGACCTACATGTCCTCGTCTTCTCCTTCATACATCGCGGACATGAAAACCGACCTCGTGGACACCCATGAGGTCCACGTCCACGCCAAGGCTGGCGGTGAGGGTACCGTGATCTTTGACTCTGCTATCGCCCTCCTCCAGGGTCTTTTCCCTCCCAACCCTGCCAACAAGATTGTTCTTGCCAACGAGACCACCGTCGTTGCTCCCCTTGGCGGTTACCAGTATGTTCCCATCGAGACTGTCGAGCCCGGTAACGACAAGTCCCTTGAGCCATGGACCGACTGTCCAGTAAGCAATACAAAAGTTCAAACCTGGATCTGTGATCTCACCATGACCTGCAGGCTTTCGAGCAACACATCTCCAATGTCTACTCCTCTTCCGAGTTCAAGAAGACCGCAAAGGCTGCTGAGCCTTTCTATGGTGCTGTCAGGGACTACGTTTTCGGCCGCCCTACTACTCTTGAGAACGCTGTAGGTTACACCTCCCGTTCTTTGATACAAATGCTGATTACCTCTGTGATTTAGTGGAATGTGTGTCGCTATCTGACTTAGATTGCTGATGTCGGGCTGAACTTCTTCTAGATTCACGACTACATCTCGACTGAGCTCTCACACAACAAGACCTACGCTCACCGTCTTCCCCCCACCTTGGTTGAGCAGGCTCGTGGTTTTGCTGACTTCCACGAGAACGCCGTCTTCTCGGACAAGGATGTCGGTGGCATTGGTAACTGTGAGCCGATTTCGATTCATTTGCGCTGTCCACCACTAATCTTATTGATGTTCAGTGGCTGGCCGCACGATCCTCCACACGGTCTTGAGCTCCCTCCAGCGGATTGCATTCAACGGCGACCCTCTACAATTCCTCCTCATTGAGACCTCCTACCAGCCTTTCATTTCGCTATTCCACATGCTTGAGATGGTCAAGGAGAGCCCTGAGATTGCCGGTATCCGTGCGTACGATCTCACTTCAATGCATTCAGCCGATTAACACAAAGACTACAGCGAACTACGCTTCTGCTCTTGCCTTCGAACTCCGTCGCGGACCTGCCCCTGAAGACCGTGACTTCATCAGGATCAAATTCAAGAACGGCACCAACGGCGACTTCGAGACCTACCATGCTTTCGGTCACAAATCTGACATTGCTGCAACGGAATTCATCTACAGGATCGAGGTAGGCACCTGCGCTAGTTTTTCGAATTTGCTTGTCTTAATACGACTGTTCCAGAACTACGCCATTACCAGCCAGAAGCAATGGGCCGCTGCTTGCAGCTCAGGTCTTGATGATGACTGGCTCCACATCGGCTCCCAAAACGCGATCTCCAGCACTGTCTTTGCCATTCTGGCTGCTGTCTTCCTCCTCGGCATGTTCGTCCTCTCCAAATTCGTCAAGAGTGCCCGTGCCAAGGCTCAGAACACTCGCATCCGCCTTGCTGACGATGAGGTGAGTCAATCGAACCCACCTCAGAGCCAATACCCAAATTATGGAACCCTTTCCAACGTCGGTCCTGGTATCGCGCCTTTCTGAATCGTGCTGACGAACTGTCATTCCCTCTTTCTTATTCATGACAGAACGTCGTCGCTCAGCCCGCTTCCATGAGTGAGAAGCAGCGCCTTCCGTTGTAAGCGCCGGTCCAGTAGGAATCGGGGAGGTTGAAAAATATCTTTACTGCATGCTTCAGCGGGGTGGGCTTCTTTTTTGATTGGTATTTGGACTGTATCGCATTGCTTCATAGACTCTTGTCACACTTTCTTCTCGTTTGCAATATGACTGCTGCGTAGTTTATCACATGGGACTGGGTCCCCATAGTTAGAAAAATTCACGCATTTTCTCGGATCTTTGCATCGCTTGCTGTGACATTTTGGATCGGCTTGCCAATGGTATAAGGTCAAGGTAAACCATCGGGTCGTAGGGAATGCAACAAAGGCTGTTCTGGGACTCCTGCTGATTCACCGCTCAATCATCAGTGAACCGGTGATATGCAAGATACCTGGACATCGTTTACTATGAAACGCAGCCTCCGATCGCAAGAATTCCCTGTATCGCCACCAGACTTGCCAATGCCAATCACTGAACCTAACTCAAAATTCACTTTCCTGTGGTCCAACGTTCAAGGGTTGATCAATAATTCAGTCACCTCATAAGGGCGTGTCCCTAGTAGACCTTGATAATAGTTTTTGTTCAGTGAAATATTCAAGACCCTCAACCAATTAGCTTGCAAACACGTAAGCAACTTTCCTTTTCTGTGTAATAAATTACTTAGCAAACACTCCCTACAGTATTATGTAATTAATATTGCGTGTGGGGTCGGAGAACCATCAGACACATTTTTAACTGACTTCTCTACATGACCATTTAAAATTCCTCGCTGCTACATAGTATGAATTCAATAGGCATTTTACCTTTTCGAGTCTCTGAGGCAACTTACCTGGAGCTTTCGTCCGTAAGTACTTCCCTAAGCCATTCAGTGTTTTTACATCTTCCAGTGTGTATGATGAGTTAAATGTATCCATTTATCACTTGACGCGAGGTCGTTCGACGCTCGTTTATGATCGAATTTCTTGCTTTACCAGCAAGATCGATGATCTTCTCTCTGAATTATGTTCATTTTTACTACATGCGTGTCTTGACGAATTGATACTGATGAACGTTTTCCGGTGACTATAGGTCTGGATCATGATAATCTCTGCCAGCGCAACGTGCCTATAATCCCAGCATACGTACCAAAATATCTGGTTGTGGTGCGGATATGGCAGTGATTCAGAGTGTACCTGGCGTCCTTATTCTCCTCTTCGGCACTGCCTGCCCGTTCTGGCATCTGCAGAATTTCAGCTGGCTATAGATGTATATGATTGTGCGCTCACCAATCGATTTATTGCATTGTCCGTAATTTGTCTTGCGCCCTGCCGTGACCAGCACAGTGCGCCTTGGCTATCCTTGGAAGCAGCTCCCTTGCCTGCATGTTCGCCAATGGCCTTCTGGCTTAGATCTCTTGCCCTGTACCACGTTGTGCCACCACATTTAGAAAGCTAACCAATAATAGAAGACCTTCCCTGATACACGAGGCAGGGTAACTGGTTCCGCATGCCCTCGGAGAACGACTACATATAGCCATCGGCAACTACACGAGCGATCCATTCTATCAACCATCTGTTCCCTACACCCAGCACTGATTTCTTTGTGCATCTCCTGCATTTACGCTCGTGTTTATTGTATCACTGCTGCATTATGATGGATATCGACATGGGCTCTCCAGTCGGACCCGTGATCGTGACGGACTACGATGAATCGCACAGCCACGGAATTTCAGTGAGATAACATTGACGCCGAATCAGTTCTCAGAAGCAAGTTCTAACGCTCGTCGTGTAGGTATACGGCGCTGAGTTTGACCTTTGTGAGCTTCTACAAACATTGACCCTGTCGAAAGGCAAGACCAAGGTGAGCCATGAGCCCCTCCCGTCATACGTAATTTTGACTCCGTAATGGAGAAAGGCTCCCGAAGACGATCCAACGGTCTCTGTTGTCCCCTATGCCTTGCAAAGGGCAAGCGAGGACGCTGCAAACACAGAGGATCCAGCGTACCACGTGAGTACAACCAAGATTATTCATTCCCGCCGTTAAACTTACGACTCATCTAGTCCGACACGGAATCATCAAGTTCAAAGTCCAGCTCCTGCGACGCAACCACCAACCACCTGCCCACCTCCTCTATCATAGTCCCGCGCTCTCCACTTCCCGCATGCCACTTCCTCCAGTCCATCCTCGCTTCGCTCGCCCCCGAATCCCACGTACTCTCTCCATCCCCGTACCCCTACCCCGCGTCATCACACTTCCGGACGACAGGAGGCGAATACCTGGACACGATTCTCACTCATCGCGCTCTGCTCAGTGCATTTCCCCCTGCACACAAAGGCTGTGCGATTGCCTTGCAGGAAATAGCGAGAGCAGTAGAAGTGAGGGCGTGGAGGGCCGATCGTGAATCAGATGCAGAGGCAGTGGCAACCCTGAGGCAGGAAGCATACCTAACTTCCACATGGCTTTAAAGAGTTTATATCATGACATGCTGCGGGTCAGCTGCGCACACTTTGAGTGCTACATATATATGTAGCACCCGTTCAGAGTAGTTCATACGTTAGATCAAAGACAAATATGTCCAGATCGAACATTTAGTCCTCTTTCATGGCAGCCTATATAAGTTGAGTGAGAAGCACCACTTCTACTTCATATTTTGCTGTATTCGTGTGATAGGGGAAACGACTTCGATAGGTCTGGCCAGCAAGTGAGTTACGTAAGTACTATTAGGCATTATGACGTAATATGGTATTGATCGGCGCAGCCGAATTAGGACGGTCTCTTTCCTTCGTGAACGAGAGGTTTTGATTTGAACGTCGGTTCACCACCCAGATCAATATAGGAGCTTCACAACAACCCCACAAGTTGGCGCCTTGTTGCTGTGGAGAACCTCTACAAATCCGATTTTTCCCACTGTCACCGCTGTCGTTCGCATGTGATTACTACTCTTAACGCTTGTTCGGTTGGAGAACTAATGCTAATTGAGTACTAGTGCGGGTTCACAGGTTTTGTCTTGACCATCATCCCAAATTTGATCTTGGAAGTTACCATGACCAGCGTTCTACCACCCTTCGTTCAAGCAGCATCAGGCTCACTAGGAGCAGCAAGCGCTAATGCGCTGACTTACCCACTCGATCTCATCACCACCCGTATACAGGCCACGGAGAAGGGTGCATCCATACGCAAACAGATCCACACCTATGGACTATCATCGTTATACGACGGCATTGGAGCAGACACTGGTGCTACCCTGATTTCAAGGTCAGCAGCACCTGCATTCTGCGTCCAAGAGAGTTGTTCATCATCATCGAATCAGTTTTCTGTATTACTACGTGTATTCCTTCTTGCGAGCAGTCGTTGTTCGCGGAAATGGAAAATCGAAGGCAGCCATGTTGTCTCTTCCACAGGAACTCGCAATTGGTTACCTATCAGGCATTGCTAGTAGATCCATCACAACACCTCTCAATCTCATTACGGTGCGCTTGCAAACCGCTCGGGTGAGCGATGATTCCTCGGCACAAGGAGGAACGTCACGGTTCACGGCAATTTGCCAACAAATATTTCGGGAAGAGGGATTACGAGGATTCTGGAAAGGTTTGGGTTTCAAGAAGCGCTCACTTGACCATCACAACTTACGATAATGACCATAGGGTTCTCATCCAATTTTGTGCTTTCACTCAATCCTGCGGTCACACTCTATCTGTTCCAGCAGTACAGACGTGTGATGCTCAAGGGGAAAGAACGCGCCTCCCCACCCCCAGGCCATTCCTTCATTGGGGGCGCGCTTGCAAATTCCATAGGCGAGACTTTCCAGTGCTGTTGTTTAACAAGTGCTAATACGCGACTCATGAAGCCGTCATTATGTTATACCCGCTGCTACTCGCAAAGACTGTCGTACAAGCTTCTCGTAGATCTAATTCAACCAACAATTCATCACAGGGCCCGTCAATACGATCATCACTCCAAGGAATATATACCGCTGGCGGATTCTTCGCCTTATACCGTGGTCTCGCGGCGCAGTTGTTCAAGGGCATACTGAGGCAAGGAACAGCTATGATGGTGAAACAAAGGTGACTTACTGGCCCCCTCCATCAATGCACCTGTTGAATTTATTATTCTGCCAGGATTGAGCAACTAGTCGTACAGGCCTATCTCAGACAGAGAGCACTGCGTCGTGTCCAATATAAGGGCTAAATAGGCACACCCAAACATTCTCAAGTGCCATTTTGTAATATGTTTTATTGAATGTAAGTATTTCCAAAAAGTAGTCAGTGCGGGAGGGTATGGTATAGTCCAAGTTCGAGTACAGTTCAAAGTCCGCTTAGAAAGAGCTTAAAGAGACAGCCACTTAGCAAGCAGAGAGGGAAAGTAGGGCGTCCCGAGGCCAGTAACAGGATCCCAACCTTTAGTTGCATTGAATCCCAGAGTGCCACACCCTGGGTTCGTTCCGTTGGTGACATCCTTAAAGCTAGGTACGAAAGCAGCGGAGTAGATCTTCAAACAATGTCAGCTACAGCTTGAAATTAGAAGAGTGGTGCATGACGCACGGTGGGGTTGATGAACCCAAGAAGTGGTTTACCGGCCGCGATGCGAGCGTCGTTCACCATGGTTAAGATAGCACCGACAACGGGTGAAGCCGCGGACGTTCCGTACACGAGCTGGAAACTACCGTCGACAGCAACGACGTAGTTCGCTCCGTTGGCAGAAAGATCGGGATATGCACGGGACTGCAAGAATGGTTAGCCTTGCCCTTGACTAAACATGGGCCTGAAGAGACGTACTCCGGTAGAGTTATAGATATCAGTCGAGTACGAGATCGGATTAGCTTCTAGATACCCTTCGACTGCTTCCTTCTGATATAAGGGCATGCTGAAGTAGTTGCTGAATCCACCGCCAGAGTAAATGACTTGTTCACACGCATTTTCGGGTTCCCATACATTTTGGCCGGGGCTAACTTGTGTGGCACCGACCACGGTGACATACGGGCATGTAGCAGGGAAGGAGGGATTGAAGATTTTACCGTCCGCGGTTTGAGTACCTGAGATAAAATAAGTCTAAGGGTTTGACGATACTTGAACGATCTGCGAATTTACCATCGGCATTTAAACAGTTCCCCGTGTTGCCTGCAACGCCCGAGTCTCCCGAACTGAAGAGGAAAGTGACGCCCATAAGGCCAAGCTTCGCGTACTCATTACATTGGCGAATAGCATAGGCGGCAGAGAGGTCGGCCTCATTGTATCCGTAAGATGTGGAAATGACGTTTGCAGGCTTGACAATTCCACAATCCTCATGTCCTGCATCGCGCAGCTGAATATAGTTATAATATGAGCATGTTTGAAAAATTTACCGTTGTATCCGCCACTAGCGGTGTCAGGATAAACAGGATCCTGGGAAGAATCATCACCGCCGTTGAACGTGCAGTATGTTCCATCCAGGGCATCAAGGAAGGTATTGAAAGAACCACCTAAACGTCGGCGCAATCAGCCATGTATGTTGAACTTACCGGTCGTCTCCATACCTTCAACCCAATCTCCAACTTGGTAAAGAGTAACGTTTTGTCCCTTTGTTACCAAGGTCATACCGTACTCCAAATCGAGGTTGGCTTCCCCATTGTAGTCAAAAGAAGGGGTGTAGTCAGAAGTTTGGAGGGTGCCTAACACAACCATCTTGATCAGTCGCACTCTGCAGAAAATGAGTTGCAACGGTACCTCCATCGATCGAGACCAGTGTAGGGGAAACTCCTTCAAGACCAGTCGAAAAATTCTGTGCGAACAAGTCAAGATCAGACTGCACGTAGACCTGTGGGGTGTATTCCACTTCGTGGTCCGTCAGTCCCTAGCATAGTTGCATGGCGGAAATACACATACCAATTCCATAGCTGTTCTTGCTCCCGGAGACTGGCTGATACCAAAGTCCATAGAGAGCCCTCAAGCAAATTGGCGTGATCTGCTTATCACAATCCTCGATTTGGTCAAAAATACAGTCGATTTGACCGGTGGTCTTGGGAGTGATACCCTGACCAGGTTGACCAATCGGGACTCTGCTATATTGATCACGCTTCTGGATCCTGGCATCAAAATGTATGGTGGGAGTCACAAAGTCGACATGCGGTATAACATGCTCTGGCAAATGGTAATTCTCGCAAGCTGTGGTCAAAATTAAAATCAGGTCAATGAGGGCTATAATCACAAGACTCACCAATGTGTTTTGTGCCGGTTTCGTGATCGTACACATGGTATTCGGCAAGCAAAAGATTTTCAGCCTCTTCGACAGTAGAAGTCACTTCGAGCCACCCCTTAGTGGGAGAGAGTTTCATGCGGTGGGGCTCCACACCACTTTCGATCAACCATGAACGCACGGTCTCGATGGACTCGGAACTTGGGGCAAATTTGGCTGCAATCTGACTTGCAGACCAGTGGCTGCCGTAATTGGATGAATCAGGATGTGACACATCGTTGAGAAGTGCTTCAATGTTCTCGATATTTGACTGGGTAAGCGCAAATCGTAAGGGAATCGACACAGGAGAATCGAGCTTTCGTGCACGAATCCATCCTGCGGGTATATTGGAACGCTGTTCGTGAAGCCGCCAAGGAGAGAGTGTGGGGTCGGCAATCGCACTGGCGGCGAGACCGAGTGTAAATGAAAGGACTGGTAGGAGGAAAGAACGCATTAGCTGTAAGAGCAACACAACAACAAAAAGTGGAAAAACGGCGCTAAAGTCAGTAGAAGAACTTCGACATTGGTTTTATAGTGTCCAAGACTCGCGCTAAAATAGTCTCGATCCAGGAAGCGAGCAATATTGATTTGTACGTAGATCATCGTAACCATGCATTGCAGAACGTTCTCTCGTTCTGAGACTCATCAAATCATGATATGATATGATAATGCAGTGAGTGTATGTTACCTAGGAGGAGCCATGAGGTTATGGAGCACGGATAAGACAACGGTCAACATTAACGGCCATCTCACCTAAACGTGAGCAGCAGTAAGCTCATAAATGTTGTAATAGGTGCTGAGGCTTCAATCAATGTATTACATAAGTAGATGCATATGTACGTATGTGCTATCCGCTCACAAGCTCCGCCATACTTATACTATATACTAGTAGTCTATGTGCTCGATGCTCATTACCTTCGTCAAAAGGTCGTCAAAGATCGTAAATCTTCGCCAAACAACCACATGCAAATTGGACCCTTCATCGCTGCCTAATGCTGGTCATGGCATCTCC
Organism: Suillus americanus; assembly: GCA_016695465.1. Classification (NCBI taxonomy): domain Eukaryota; kingdom Fungi; phylum Basidiomycota; class Agaricomycetes; order Boletales; family Suillaceae; genus Suillus; species Suillus americanus. The sequence goes on along the minus strand of MU177987.1, from coordinate 38,779 downwards.
CAACGTGGCAAAGAATGCCTCGGAGCCTAGGAGTTCCTCGATACCTGCGCGCTCGAACATTTTTCGAGGACCCGAACGAAGGTGAGTCACGAAGAGCTCGACGCCACGATTCTGATCAAATGAGATAAAGCGTTCAAAATCACGTAAGCTCTTACCTGATACGTCTCCAACAGCTCATGGAAGATCTGTACTGCAGAGGCATCACAAGTTTCGACGTCTGCCATGTGGAATACTAGCGTGCTTGCGGGCTGTCTCCTTGGCTCCTCTGAAGGGTGAGTTCTTTCTGGACCATACAATTCCAGTCTACGAAGACGTTCTTTCAACTGTGCCGTGTTAGCTGGTACGTGTATTGAGCTTCGTCGGCATTCAATAATATAATATAGAAGCACACCGAAGTCCAAGCTCTCTCTGATACGAATGATTAATATGCCAGGAACATCTTCAGCGCCCGGATTGTCAGCAATGGGCCCCCATTTATCAGTGCCAGGAATGCGTCCCTGCAACACTGTCTGAGCGCCTAAATATGTTGTAGATAATGACATACCAGTATAATCATTCGAGTGTGCGAGGAACGCTTGATAACAAGCAGCAAAGAGATAATGAGACTAACAATGATTCCGATCTCGACATTCCAGACGACAGATAGCGAGAAAGTGAGGAACATCATTGCAAGGTCAGTCCAAGCTCCGATCCTTGATAACAGTCGTCAGCACCCTAAGACTATACAAGACAACCTATCGCACCTCCAATAATACATTAGGTCATGGGGAGTCTCGCTGAATAGTGATATCACAAAGAGGCAGATGCTGAAGACAAGTCAACGCCACAGACCAAGCGGAAATGAAAGGTACACACATCGAGGCCAAGACACATCTTGGCAGGTAATATAGATACGGGAGAAGGAAGAATGTCGCCAGTAATGTTATGCCGGCAGCAACAAGGGAGGCCAATTGCGTGCGCGCACCAACATCGCCATTGATCTTCGACCTCACAATTGAGCCAAATGCTGGCAACGTGCCAGGAACGAAAGATCCAAAAAGGTTGGAAGCCCCAAGTGCAACGAGTTCACGGTTCGGACTGATGGAGTAACCAAAGCGATCGGCGCTCTGCTTCGCTGCAACGGTACTATCCAAGAAACCCATGATGGTTATCAAACTGATTGATGTTAATAAATGTATTCGCGAAAAAGATTATGCACATACACTGCGGTCGATGTCGTGCCTCTGATGTAGCTTATCGATTGTTTCAGCGGAAAGCTAAAGAAATGACCACCAGTCTTGATAGGTATCTTGCCGAGGATACTGACACCTTTTTCATCCCAACGTAGATATCCTGAAATAACTATGCAAACCAGTCAGAAGCCCAAAAACAAGAAGATGAGGGGCATACTTGTAGAGAACACGACAACGAGCAGGACTTCAGGGAGCCGTTCGATCCACCAGGTTCGTCTGAAGTAAGCTTTGAAAAATCTCATGAATATAAGCACGAGCAGCGCCCCGAAGCTGACTAGCATCGTCGGTTTGTGGTAATCACTCCATGAAAATTCTAGAAGAAAAATTATCTTGTCGAAGGTTGACTCTGGATTCATCTGGTTCTCCAGGGCAACGAGGCCAAACATAGGTATTAGTTGTTCTCTGTGATACAACTTGAGCGCTTCGTGGGTCGTCTTTAACGATTGTACGCACACCGCAATGACGACTGCAATTGCAGTCACGAATCCTCGGAGGAGCGCACGACTGAGGACAACATCCAGGAAGCCCAGTCGAAAGAATCCAAGCATTGACGCAAACAACCCAACCTACAAAGTTATAATTTGTCATTATGAGTCTCTTTTGAGGCAATGTTGTAGCCATTACTTACCTGGAAAGTGATGGCAGTAGAAACTGCAATACCGACGGCATCGGCATCTTCCGGACGAGTATGATGATCCCCACGACGATAATCAGAAACTGCTTGTCCAACGAGGAGTGAAAGCGCAGCTTCTGGACCGACATTAAGTTGCCTTGACGTTCCCAGCAGACTGTACATGATAGGCGGTATGGCGGAAGCGAACTAAAGCAAAATGAACATGTTATCGGTAAAACATGAAGGAGCGTACCAAACCAGTTGCAGGACTTAGTTTCGCTAGTGAAGTTCCATAACTGACAGACTGGGGAATGAGCATAGCTGCAAGAGTGACTCCGGCTAGAATATCGCCACTCAAGCTGACGAATATGAGCTCATGTGGTTGGTTGATATTGGGATGTCTACTCACAGGGAAACCGAATAGTCAGGTATCCATGCAGTAGACGGAACATAGTATCGGACTCGTTTCTTAAATATCGAGTTGCGCTTGCTGGTATCCTTTGGCAACTCGATACCTGTATGTTCTTTTATGGGTGGGTTTAATAAATGGTAATAAGTGCTCACCAGAAGCAGAAGTTCTCACAGAAGAAGAACCGTACTGGGCGTGAGTCGTATGAGCTGCCTCAATGTCGCTTTGACCCACGAGTGGTGTCCGTTCTTCTCCATGAACCATGTCTGACAAGCTGGACGAGACGGAAGCAGCTGTTGAAAAAGAGTGAAACCACGAGACGGGTTCCGTAGTGTTACCTCCACTCTGCTGCGTCATTGCTGAGCATATACTTTTCGTGAAAGACTGCAAGACAGCTGGATTCTGTGTCGTCCCGACGGAAACTTAAATTGGGGGTGAATTCCAAATTCGGAACTCCCTTTCAACCCCGACGGGCCGATAACTTGAATTTAGTCTCTCGGCTCGACATGTACTATTAGGCTAACAAAGTAACACCGGCTCCGAGGAGGCTGAAGAAATCTCTAGCGCGTGGAAGCTCGCTACTAATACGTTCTGGAAAATCAGCTAGATTCAAAGTACCAACTGGTGCCAGTACCAATTTGGAAGCTGTCTCTACAGGCGCAAGGAGGTGTGTCAAATAACAATCTGATAAACTTACTGCAGCCGTGATGGCGGTAACTACTTTCCCTCCCGCCGTCTGGCAAGTTAATGCAGGAAGCAGCGTCAAAACACGTGCCAAACGCACCACTGCAGCAGCAGTAAGGCCCCAATCCCTCCACTTATCTTGTATTTAATTTAATTACTGTCATGACCTCCAGTAAAATGTCGCAGCTCATTTCAAGCACCACAGTAACCACACCCCTTCGAACATTTAGAGATCATACAAATATAATACAGGCTATAGCAGTTTTCCCAGATAGACAACGCATGATTACTGGCTCGCGGGACAAGACACTTCGTCTGTGGGATTTGGAGACAGGTGTCATGTTGAAGAAGATGGTTGGACATCACGAGATGGTGCGCGGTATCGCGGGATGGGCAATTCATAGCAAGTGGTGGTTGGAACGGAGAGCTCATTGCCTGGCACGAGGAAACTGGGAAACCTCTCCAAGCCGTCGGCGCAGCCCACCCTGAACGGATCCTCACGCTGGACTTTTCTCCCAAAGGAACAGTGCTGGCCACTGCTTCATCGGATCGAACGGCTAAGCTGTGGAACACGACAACATGGCGTTGGTTACAAGGAAACCAATTATGCTGTATGGGTGTCGTCCACTCCGTTCGGTACTCACCAGGTGCTGAAATTCTTGCCGTTGCAACACACGGTGATATCAACATCCACAATTGTGGCACGAGGGAACGTGTCGCAAAATTCAAGGGTCACACTGGTCGAAACTTCTGTCTCGCGTGGACGCCCGGTGGTACACGCCTTCTCTCGGCGGGCGATCAAAAGGATCCCACCATACGTGAGTGGTATCCATCGACCTGGAGCAGGTCGGCGATCCCTGGACGGGCCATAGCCACACAGCCCATGACATTGCCATTAATCCTAGTGGCACACTCGTCGCGTCCGCATCCGAAGACAACGATGTCCGTCTCTGGCGGCTCTCAGATCGACGAACCATTGCCATCTTCCAGCACTCAGACCGGGCGTTATGTGTCACCTTCTTTATGGATGGCAAGCACGTCCTCAGTGGAGGTAATGATCAGATGATCTCAGAGTGGGAAGTACCCTACTCGGAGTTGGTAGGTCCCGGTGATTTCATATCCCTTCGTCATCTCATCTCGTGTATTTTTTGGTGTCAAGGCTCAAGAATCTAATCAGATCCTCGCCATCAACGCAACCGCCCGCAATGCATTCATCGCGGGCGACTTGTCTACCGCTGAACAGCTTCTAACACAAGATATCGACACTGATATCAACAACTACACCTCCTATGCCAACCGTTCATTCGTACTGGTACGCAAGCATCACTGGGACCACGCGCTCCAGGACGCAATCAAGGCGAGATATACTGACCCATCATCAGCTTCCAAGCTAACTTTCATCGTGACATAGTCCGTCACATCGAGCCCTCCTTGATCGGTTATATCTCTATGGGCATCGCCCTATGCGGAAAAGGGAAACTCGGAGACGCGAGAAAAGAACTTGACCTCGCATTCATGTTCACGAGCGAAGATTCAAAATCATTCATTTTCTTCTCTTGATTAAGGCATGTTAAAATTTTCCTTGTATACTCCGTGCTTCATCACACTTTTCAGGCCATCGTTATTTTCAACGCGAATCAGCATGAGGAGGCAATTCTCCGTGTCCGGAAGCTAGCTGCCGCTTCTCCCAATGACGATACTCTCGCGTGTCGTGTCGTAGAAGTGAGTGTCTTAGTCAAGCCCAGGTTTCGTGCATTTATACTGATTCTCACTCACCAGGCCTATCTACATGTTCAGCTTGGAATCAATGCCTTGAATGGCGCACGTTATGACGAAGCTACTGACTACTTCACTGCCGCTGTCAAGTCTAGCACTTTCTCATCCAACTTGGATATACATCTAATTTACGAGGACCTGGTGATGGTATGTTATGATGTAACTGAATGTGCTTTCAGTGCTCAACCGCGTACTTTTTTCAGCTGTTCGGTTGGGACCTGAAGCTCTTGTGGCAAAATGCACACCAGAAACTTTGCAACGCACTTCGTCAGGGAGGTAAACTTGAAGAAGCCCTGGGGTCGTTCCGAGAAATGATGAATATAATTGACGAAACTACAAAGGCGCGCTGCTTTGCTTGGTCCATTGGCAAGTCTGGAGTCTACGTTGTCATGCAGGCTATAATTCCCACCTACTTTTCACGCAGCTTTCAGGCAAGATTGCAGCGCGTTCTATCTTCCCAAAGGAGATGCCGCATTCACTGCAAGCAATTACGACAAGGCTATTGACCTATACTCTGTGGTGATTGACTTGGATTTTGCAAATGACACCGTCTTTGCAAACCGTAGTAAGGCGAGGTCGGAAAAAATGTTATGGGAGGATGCGCTCCTCGACGCACAAAAGGTGCGATGTCATCTACTCTTTTGTAACCAATGTTCAATCAGGCAATACATAGGTCATTGAACTGAACCCCTCGTCTCATATCGGTTACCAGTTGAAGTATATAGCGCTTCATGGCGCACAACGTTATGACCAAGCTATCATGGCTTTCGAAGTGATGCTCGCCAAATTGGACAGTGCTCACGACATGCAGATACGAAGTAAGCTCCAAATAATACACGTGTCCAGATACTCAAGTCTTTCCTCAGAGCTGCGTGAGCATTATGTCAGTCCCTCCGAAGTAGAACGTGACATTCGAAAGTCCGTTGACATTCTACTTGATGTTGCCCCGCGGCCGCTCCGTCTACTCAACACCGCAACTGGGCTCCTATGTGACCAAGAGGAGCAATTGCATGCCTTCAAAACAAGCACAGAGTACAATGAGCTTCTGTTGTCATTGACTATGAAGCATGCAGACCACCGAATGGAACGCATTAACGAAGTGGTGGCAACGTACTTCCGTTGTGCCATGTTATCGCATAGATGGGATGGGAGGGAGCCACTGTTGCATGACGTCGAGGACAAGGTTGTTTACCAGTTGAAGGCAGCTGGTGGTCTTGTGAAGTTGCAATCATTCTGCGAAATTACTCGAAAGGCTGGGTTGCGCTGGGCGTGGGTCGATTCATGTTGCATTGACCAGCACAACAATGTCGAGGTCCAAAAATCACTCAACTCCATGTTTGCTTGGTATCACCATGCAGCGCTCACAATTGTCTACCTGTCGGATGTTCCGCATTCATCCAAGCCTGGTGCATTGGCAAAGAGCGCTTGGAACACTCGAGGATGGACCGTCCCGGAGTTCCTGGCTCCTATAGTCATCCTCTTCTATCAACAGGATTGGACTCCATATCTCAACCACCACTCCCCTGACCACAAGGAGTCTGTCGAGATCATGCACGAGTTAGAGAATGCGACGGGCATAGATGCACGGTCCTTGTCGCCTTCCAACCGGGGATGAGAGATGCTCGAGAGAAACTCCGATGGACATCTAAACGTGTCACCACTGTGCCGGAAGACATCGCCTATTCACTGTTTGGCATATTCCGCATTCAACTACCTACCTTTTATGGTGAGAATAAGCAAAACGCGCTCGGGCGGCTCCTGCAGGAGATTGTAGCTCGATCAGGCGATATTACTGCCCTTGATTGGGTCGGAGAATCATCCGAGTTCAATAGTTGTCTTTCTGCCAATATTATCTCATACGCAGCTCCACCATCCACCCCACTATCATTGCATGAAGACGAAATTCAGACAGCCGTTTCGTCGCTGCGAAATACTGTGGCAGTAGATTTGGCTTTGAAACTATATACCCAGCTTGACAAGATAAGCGCCCCTCGTTTCGCGAACTGCAGACTGCACCTGCCTTGCATCGTATTCCGGGTCACTGCACAGGTTAGACGGTGGAGCAGGGCCAGCGGCCTAAGCCTGGAGCAAGGCAGACAAGCTGCGATGATGATGGAAGCTAGCTATGAACATAGCGAAACCTAGTCTACGCGCTGACTAAGCCGTGGAAAGGGCCGATAGTCCCTTCGGTGCATAGCTCATGTCCTTGGGGGACATGGTCCAGCCCAGGAGCCTGCTCATTTCACGTATGGAGTCAAGGCAGATGGGCTTCACGACCTGGAGATCACCACTAAAGAGACGCTGATTCAGTTTGTAGGGCCAACTCTGCAGACATTTTTGCTTGTCTGTCCCTGGAATCGGTGTCTGCTCGGGCTACCTGACTTAGCAGAACTGCACGACTTTGGAGACAATATGCAAAGCGAGGGTGAAGACCGGTCCATGCTCAGATCTCCTGCAGAACAAGAGCCGGCCGATCCGGAACCTTACTCACGAGCATTGCGACTGATTGCTCGCCTTGGACAGCCGTTTGGCGCATTTTTGCTCGCGCAACAGCACAGCGGAGAATACAAGAGAATTGCGTCGGATTGCGCTATCATTGCACAAGTCAGATACGTGGCTTCTATTCACAACGTGATGGACGTTAGAACCCCAGAAATATTGTAGATGTGTTGCCAACCACTCACGGATTTGCGGATTTGCATGTGTTTATCTCAGAGTCGCACATAACTGACCGTGATACATAGGCCCTCCTTATGCGAATATTGAGCGTCGAGTATCGCCACTTCCACGCCCGACAAGCTACGCCTGTCCAATGACTCGATCATCAGTGATGACGACAGGTGAGGTAGAACACGACACTCATACAACTCACTTATGAACGCGTTGTACTTGACCAGAATTGGAGTAGTAGTGAATGTGACGTTTTCAAAAGGATGCGTCGAAGACGGGACAGCCGGCACTTGCACAACCAGCTGGGATGTGCGGATACTCCATGTTAGTGGTCCCGCCATGATCAAGGCGGTAACGGACTGACTTCATTCCTGGAGTCAATGTGGAGTAGCGTGTTGCTAGGTGGAGTGATTGGGGTCAAAGTTTCCGTCGAACTCGTTTGGCCTTTGACGGGGTATGCATAAGAGGATCCCGAGGGAAATCGTGGCTAGATGAGGGCGCTCGAAGGTCGGAGGGTGGAAAGTATGTGGATGCCTAGACTGTTTGATGTGGGTTGCTTTGTTGAACTAGCGCATCATGCCTAGAGAAGTGCGAACAAGATATACAAAGCGAAACTCATGTAGCCTAACGCCGGGTGTTTGTCGTTTGAGTCGCACCGAAAATGCCCCGACCCCTGGTCAAGTTCTAAAGGAGCCAGGGTTGATTACCTTCGACGGTGCACGAGTGAATGGCACGTCGACCCACTACCACTCCGGAACAAGTACCCGACTCCGGCGGGTCCAACGAAGGGATATTTTTGGGACGCTTACCTTGATAAAAGGGTACTTCCGTTCAACAAGTCTGACCAGTATTTAGGGATTTTGTATTATTAGCTTTTCTAGTAACCTTAGCACGTCCATGTGATTTGATAAGAAAGGGACTCGCACCGATGGGGCTAACGAAACCCAGACCTGTCCAATCGGGATGCAAGAAGCTGTGAATATGAACTTACCTATCCCTTCAACGCCTCCATTAACTATGCCTGGCAGGGATGAAGTAGCTGTTGACAAAGAGTTAAATTGCGAGATGGGTTGCTGATTACACTTTTCGTGCAAGAGTGAATGACGGTGCAATACGTAAACCATTCTAGAGATTATCGATGGCTCCATCTCCGACTCATGAGCCTTGATCCGAACTCCCCAATTGTGATGGAAGCGTTCTTCATGAATCCGCTTTCCCTTTTCATTTTAAACAGGAACATGCTGAAAATATATAACTTGGTCTCTCAACTCGACACGTACCAGATTAGGACTGGTTCTGAAGACGCCCTGAGGCCACAGATTCCAAGCCATTGCGGTATTGCGCACTTGCACAGGAGTCTGGTGCGCGTGGAACTTCATCAGCTCTGCACATGGGACATCCGAAAAAACTCTAGAAAGCTGTGTGAGACAGTTGGTCAGGCCTTGGCAGGCCTCAGGCCTCAGGGTCTAGACGGGCAGAACTTGGAACCGAACCGAATTGATAGAAGGGGACCCACTTCAATGATGCGTTACTGACGAAATAGATATACATGTCGGTGCACGCAAAGAACTCAGTTGACCTTTCACAGAAGCTTTGGAATTTGAAGTAGATAAGACTGAGAGGTTATCAGTTACTAAGTCTAGAGTCCCTACGCTGTGGAACAGCTCTCCAAAAAGAGCCAGAACTGACACGATGCTATGCCACAATGCAAACATTGCCAAATAAGGCCACGCAAGCTGTTTAAGTAGTTGGTCGTCACCCCTACAACCGTTTTCATTCCGCCCGCCATGTCTTATCATCTCGCAACTTGGTCGATACTAGCGGCGGCGTTGGCCCCAGCGGTCCTTGCAAGCCCACTTTCTACCAATTCTTACAATATTCCTAGTCGGCCGCAACTTAAGGTTGCGCCGTTAATGGTTTCTGAGCATCCATATGGAACCGTCAACAACTCGTATATCGTCATTCTTCGCGATGACCTTCCTCAGGCGGTCATGCAGAACCACTTCAACTTCCTCGAGATGGCTCACGCCTCTGACTCGCTCCTCGGTGACGAGTCTGCGGAGGGCGTCCGTCACTTATACGACGGAAACGTTAAAGGATACGCTGGGGAGTTCACTGAGAACGTCATTGAGCAGGTACGGCGGATGCCTGAGGTCGATTTCGTAGAGAAGGACCAAATCGTGCATACCATGGATATCAGTACTCAGAAGGGCTCGCCTTGGGTAAGTTATTTTACCGAATGTCGTGGCTTTCAGTGGAGTTGACTCCATAAACAAGGGTCTTGCCCGTGTCAGCCACCGTAACAAACTTGGCTTCAGCACTTTCACAAAGTATATCTATGACTCGGAAGGTGGTGATGGTGTTGACGTGTATGTTGTCGATACCGGTATTAATGTCGCCCATTCCGAATTCGAGGGTCGCGCGTCCTGGGGCAAAACCATTCCGACCAATGACGTCGATGAGGATGGCAATGGCCATGGTACGCACTGTGCTGGTACTATTGCTTCTCGCAAGTATGGTGTCGCCAAGATGGCCAACGTCATCGCCGTCAAGGTGCTAGGTTCCAATGGTAGTGGTACCATGTCCGATGTTGTCGCGGGAGTTGCATGGGCAGCTCAGTCAGCTGTGAAGAAGTTGGCAGCTGCTCGCGCCGAGTTTGCCGCCACTGGAAAGACCAAGCACAAAGGATCGGTTGCAAACATGAGTCTTGGTGGCGGAAAGTCTCCCGCTCTTGACCTTGCTGTCAACCGCGCTGTTGACGCTGGCCTTCATTTTGCCGTTGCTGCTGGTATGTCGCGCCAGTCAGCTGTTAAGATTGTTGTCTGACCACAGTATCAGGTAACGACAACAAGGACGCCTGCAAGTACTCACCCGCAGCAGCTGAGAACGCCGTCACAGTCGGTGCCTCTACGCTTGGCGATGAGCGTGCATATTTCTCCAACCATGGCGAGTGTGTGGATATCTTCGCTCCTGGTACGTGTTTCCATTTGTTTAGAGGCGACTTCTTATAAGCACTGTTTTCACAGGTCTTAACATTCTGTCCACGTACATTGGTAGCAGGGATGCTATCGCTACCCTCTCTGGTACTTCAATGGCTTCTCCCCATACCGCTGGCCTGCTTGCATACCTTTTGTCAATTTACCCCTCTACCACCTTCGACCCTACGTTGAGCTCGACGTTCCTTCCTTCTGCGCTCAACCTCGAGCGCCCTTATTCATCATTCTACTCTTTATGCCATGCTGCCCTCCCGCGCTGGATCACCGACTTCATGCCATCACCGCAGCTGTTCGTCAACGCGCCCATCCCTAACGGTCCAGTTATGCTCTCCCCCTTGGAGCTCAAGACAGCTCTTCGCAAGCTCGCGTCGTCGAACATGCTTACTGATCTGCCCCCGAAGACAGTGAACTTGCTCATCTTCAACAACGCTACCGCTTAAATGTGATAAATATATAACCAGCGGACAATTCGCCGTTATATTGCATGGTTTCTGCAGCCTCGCCTGTGTAGTTGCAGTTGTACTATATATATCTAAATCATCATACATATATCATGGATTACTGAGATCTGTTGAGTGATTTCGCGTGTTGTCTCTGGCAATAATTTTGGTGGGTGGCCAAAAGCTTTGAGCATGCCCACGTGACTCGGATGGCAGACCTATGCTGTCACAGTAAATGTATCATGTTTGGGATTCATTCAAGTGTGATTGGCACTCATGGATCACGCATGTCATGGTTCAGAACGTTCATCTCTTATTGAGCTCCGAGTTTGATGATTTGCAATATCTAGTGGTTTGCATAATTTCTGAATGCATCTCATACAAAGTGGAAGTGTTTTGGGACGCGACGCGACAGTAACTGGTGTTGATAAGAATTGCGGCCATAGTACAAATCCTGAATTTATGTGACTCCTTTAGATGTTTTGTATCTCCGCCATCGCCTCGGTCTCTGGCCTGAGACTCGCCCAAAGGCTGTCGACAGCGTGCACTGGGTTCCAACCGATCAATTTAGCTCGTTCCGCCCGCACACGGGAGTTCGATCCAAGATATGGGCCCTATCAATTGTCGGTTCGTTAGTAGCCCGTGGAAAACAAGCAAGATCAAAGACCTACCCCGAAATACCTCCGCAACTCTTCCTCCGTGAAAACCGTAGGCTGGGGACCTTTGCCCACCTTCATCTCATACAACAACTCAGCGATAATTTCAGATATCCTGCCCACACGATGCTCTCCATTTGCACCGAAATAAAAGCCCTCGCGACCGTGGCCTGCTTCACCTGGGCCCTTCATGGCAGCATCGAAAATGGTGATGTACAAAGTCGCTATGTCATCGATGTGAATGTTGGGCCATAGATTCAACCCTTTCCCGACGACTCCACCCTGTTTTCTGTCAATGCTGGCTTTGATGAGACCAGGGATTTGTTTAGAGTACGGGTTCTGAATGCCGAGTTTAACCAATGATGTATTCGCGATGCCATAAATCGTCGAAGGCAAAATGATATATGTCCGCACGTAACCTGTATCGAGCATTCGTTTATGAAACATGATGCTGTAGGGTGAGAATCGACATTACCTGTTTCACCAGCAGCGACAATTTCGATATCAACTTCACGATGAGGTTGTGTCTTGTGTAGCGACTCGATCATCGGGATGTCAAGGTCGGAATAGATTTTATCAGTAGAATGATTCCCAGCGGCATTGTCGATAAGGACTCCAGTTCCAGACTGACAGAGTTTAACACATCTTGAAGGTGAAAGGAATAATGAAAATGCGCACAGTGTGGATGAAAATAGGGACCCTGCCAGTCTCGTTGTATCTCTCTTTCAATCCTAGGAGGATTGCTTTGGCTGCCTGAAGGTCATCGGCATCAGCCTATATAGGGGTAATTAGCTATATCTTCAAACTCGGCAGTTTAGGCTCGTAACGAACACAGGAAAAGACCACATCAGAATCCCTAGCATGTTCTGTCAGCTTTTCAAGATCTTGGTTGGAGCTGACGACAGCTACGACTCCGACGCTATTAAACAGCTCGACCTTCTCGGGGGAGCGAGTGAGAACAGTTATCTGAAACGATCTGGCCCTAGGGTGGGACAGCAATGCAGACAGAACAGATCCACCAATGTAACCTCCAATTAACAGTCAGTGTTGAGTTAAATTACGGTCAACGAGAACTTACCAGTAGCACCTGTTACGAAAATGCGCGTCTTCTCGGATTCTGGCATGGTCGATAATCAGCGGATTGAGTTTTTGGCTTTGTGCTGGGAAGTTGTACAACTTGGGTGTTTATAATCTACCTGTAGGGTGGCATCATGATGGCATCATGACGATATCAAGAGGATCAGACCAAGTGACTTAATCATCACCGTGGCGGCACCGTAGTCCCGAGCGCTAGCTTAAGTAGCCTGACTAATACCTAGGCTCTTTGTGCGCGTAGCTCCTCCACTACATTTCTGCGTGGTATTCCACGCCAGTTATCGATGGGAGCTTGAACCAGACGTCTATCTATACCGCTCGACGCCGCGCGTTGCTGTTGACCGTCGTTGGAGATCAGCCTAGTAGTACTTACTATGTGCGCCGCATCCGGTCACACGCTGTCACACACATGGTGACTCATCACTGTCTTTCCGGCGGTCCGAAGTTCAGCCAATTACATACTTCATGGACTTAGGTCCGACTTGCAAGAAGCCTCCAGAAGCTTTTCCGACACTCCTTACTTTATTCTATTAGTCGGCTGGTACAGTGCCACGGCCACGGTGCAATATTTGCGTACACAAACAGGCCGCCCGCGTCGAGCACTTACTAGCTCAGTGAGGCTAAGATTCAAGATCTGGGCGCAAGTTGGTACAGATAGTACCTAGTTTCAAGAGCTGAGCACTGAGTTTTTCCTACCAGATCAAAAGAAGATAGTTGTTCCTTTGACGACAACGATGTCGATGAAGTCATCCCCGATGGTCCCGGGCCCCATCCAGGATCGTATCTTTCTTTTGCCATGTAATGCTGCAGACTCCAGCCAAAATATTGACAGCTCACGAGCTACTTATCTCCGAGGCTTTACTTTCTCAAGAGCGGTGGTGCCGCAAGGCTTCCAGCTGGACGAGCAGCAAGGGGAGTACCCTGAAGGACACACCCTAAAGATCCGGCTCTCACCGGCACCCTCAATTTCGCATGTAATTTCTACCTAAAGTCATCCTGGACGCGATCACTCACCTCGTTCTCGTAACGGCATTGGTCCCGCACCGGCACACCGGATGTCAGAAAAGACAGTTCCACAAGTGCTTTTGTGACAGCAAAACTCTGTCTGTATATAGTAGTAGGTCTTTAAATATCTCTAGTCCCCACCCTCCCCGTACATCTCTTTCATCTCCCATACAACCATGATTCATAACGATGCGTTCGCGAGGCTTCCCAACCTTCTGAATGTCCTTCAGGCTCATACTGGTACCAAATCAAGACTTTTTCTTGGAGCAGCAGCTAGTGCCGTAGCCTTAACGATCATCCTGAAGCAGTTCAATGTGAAACAACCAAAGCTCATAACGGACTACGCGAAAGTAGCGAGAGAACTCAACAACAACGGACTTGAGTTTGATGAATGGGACTTCATCATTGTCGGAGGAGGTATAATATATTTTTTCCACAGCTAGAATCCCTCATGGACCTGATCTCGTCCAGGCACGGCAGGATGTGTCCTGGCATCACGCCTCTCTGAAGACCCGAACACGCGGGTTCTACTTATTGAGGCTGGTGGAAGGTCAGTGTCTGGGATGGTTTTGGTGGCTTCGAAGATGTTGAACCTTTCCATAGCTCCAAAGATGTCGTGGAAAGCAGGATTCCCTCTGGGTTCTTGCAACTATTCCACACCAAACGGGACTATAACCTTTATACAGAGCCCCAGCAGCACGCAGGCAACAAGAAAAAATATTGGCCTCGCGGTAGGTCATACCAATCAATTCACAACTTGAAGTTATCACGCTGATTCCCCTTTATCAGCCAAACTCCTCGGAGGATGTGAGTAGACGTTCCACCATCAAAGAGTCGTCTGATATTCCTTAGGCTCTGCTATGAATGCTATGATGTGGGTCGCAATCCACTCCCATGGGTTGACCATCGTCTGATCCCTACTATCCCAGGGCACAATACGGTGCACCGTCTGATTTTGATGAGTGGGCGGAAATTGCTGGTGATAAGTCCTGGTCGTGGACTAACTTCAGCAAGTGCGTAGTTCATCCTCCATGGTCACTCTATTCCGTTAATCTCTGTTGTTTCAGATATTTTCGCAAATTCGAGAAATACAACCCAGACCCACGCTTTCCACACGTTGATCCCCTCCTTCGCGGTGCCAATGGCCCAGTTGAGATTGGATACAACGCGCACATCTGGCCTGGCTGTGCAGGCTTTGTCCGGGCGAGCATGAACGTCGGCATCCCTTTCTCGCCCGATTTCTGCACGACTAAAGGGACGCAGGGGACAAATAAGGTGTGTCTTCCTTGACGGGTTCCGCTGACTCAACGTTTTATGGCTCACTAACACCAGTTGTTACTTTGCACAGATCAGTGAGTTCACTGGTAACTATGAATACTGACAATTATTGAATGACCGATACATAGTGACATACATCGATAGCAAGAGCACTCGTGTGACTGCTGAATCTGCATACCTCACTGATGACGTCCTTTCTCGTCCAAATTTGACAGTCATCACCTACGCCCGTGTCACCAAGGTCCTCTTTGACACCTCCAGTAGCATCCCACGTGCAATAGGTGTTGAGTTTGCCAGTAGATCTGATGTGGGCATAGTTGGACCCAAGTTCCATGCACGGGCGACCAAGGAAGTCATCGTCTCGTACGCAACTGTGATATGTCTTAAGCAATTACTTACCTCGGCTTAGCGGCGGCGCCATATACTCTCCCCATATCTTGATGCTTTCTGGCATAGGTCCAGCTGTCCAGCTTTCACGTCACTACATACCTGTCGTGCTTGACGCTCCCGGAGTTGGTGCTAACCTCCTAGACCACCCAGCAGTCCCTATTCGGCTTAAGGAAAAGACGGGAAAGGCATTCAATCATCTTATGCCTTACAACATGCGCACGAGGTGCTTGTTCATGCGAGACCTCCTGCGATATCAACTGTGTGGCACTGGCCCAATCGCTTCAAATGTTGGTCATGCGTCCCTTGCGCTCATATACTTGCTGAATAATGACATAGATCGGCGAGGCTGTAGCATTTTTCCGATCAGACGATCCTGTACTTTTCCCGCCCACGGAGTACAAGCATGACATCGAGGACGCCAACTCAGGCACAGATGCGCCTGATATCGAGCTCGTCATGTGTACTGCCGCAGCGCGCGCGCCCAACGGACTTCTGGAGAAAAATTTAGAGGCATATCAAATACTTATTGTCTTATTACGGTGAGTAATCAAGGCCCTCTATTTCCAACTGAACCGAAGCATTGTTGTACTGCCAGTCCCACAAGTAAAGGATCACTCTTTCTCAAGTCTACCAATCCTTGGGATGACCCGCTCATAGACCCTAGGTTGGATACCTGTTTACAATCCCATCCTACTGCGTACTCATTATTGGTTAGTTATCTTGAAACCAAGCATGATGTTGATGTGCTTGTTCGTGGCGTCCGTGCTGCTTTCAAAATCGCACACACAGAACCCATGTCCACCTCCGTCACCGACGTGCATAGCACGCACCCTGGACTTGATCATCACTTCTCTCGTCTTAGTGATGCAGAGCTTGTTGATGTTGTCAGGGATCGCGTGGAGACGCTATATCACCCGGTAGGGACGTGTGCGATGGGCCCTGGTGGCGTCGTGGACTCGAACTTGCGTGTCCATGGCACTCAGGGTCTCCGGGTGTGTGATGCAAGTGTTTTCCCCAAGTTGCTTTCAGGACACCCGGTGCGTAATGGAAGCTCTGAATGTTCTTGCGTGAAAGCTGATAAAGATCCAGACCGGTGCAGTTATCGCTACAGCGGAGAAGTTGGCGGATGTTATCAAGGCTCAATATGCATGATTTGGGCATACACATCTTTCCCTGACTACCTTTTACCGATTGAACCATATAGAAACCTTTCGTCGAGATGTCACACCATGATGGTACCATGATGTTCCTTCTATCCGTCCGGCTCGAATCCGGTGGTAAACTGGTAATACGTTTGACATGCCACTGCTTCAAACGAGGCGTTAATAACAGTATCAATTCACAACTTATTAAACCTTGCCTCCAAATGACTCGAAAGAAAGGTGCATGTGCATATATCACTAGCCGGTCACACACTCGCCGCCAAAGTCGCACGGCCAGATTCAGGCGAATGTTCAATGCTAGTCAGCCGAGCCAACTGTGCAACATGTTAAGAGTTTTGTACTATGTAGCTCCATCATGAGCGCTCCAGCTGTGGGGGCGTCAGAACGCTGCTCGAACTTAAATTCAATTCGTCGATGGGTACCTTGCGTTGGATCCTTGTCAAAATCAAAATCAATGTACTAAGAAGTTCAGAACCATGAAGTTGACAGAGATAGCATACTTAGTAGTAGTTGCCCGTCAAAACGAAGACTGTTGAACCCTACTTATGATTGTACTCTTCTCTGCCGCTGCGACCTGCAACTGGGGCATAACTTGAGACAGAATGATCAATTGAGATATCATCATCTGTAGTACGGAGGCTTCTCTGATCCTACTAGGCGGGATGGAAATGATGACCACTGCTTTGGATGTGGAGTGCCTAGTGGAGGTTTAGGTAAGAAATCCAGAGCACGTAACTTACGCGTGCAGGCGCGTCACAGAAATCATTGGCTGTATGGAGACTCAAACTGTCAACACGAACACCATGCCGGGCCCGGTGTACCAACAGGGAAATCATCGGATGCCTTTGCACTTTCAGACAACAACTTAATGGATTCGTGCATGTGCTAGTAAGTAAACTAGATGGAAGAAGGTTTGACTTGGAGCTTCGCACTGAGGGCGGTACGACAGACTAGTATGTAGATGAACCGTAACCAGACAAAAGCTTATAAAAAATCAGGTCCAGGGGTGCCCGTAGAGCCATGGTCGTATCAAATGAGAGGCTCTAATGTCAGGTGATACTTATCATGGAGTTCTTCCCGACCTGGAGTCATTCTGAGTGCTCCTTCAGCCTGTCTTCAAGTTCGTCGTTGTCTTCTGTGGCCTCGTCCAGTTGAACCCTTGCTGGTATTAGCGGCACTGACTCGTCAATGCATCCATCTCCCCTCTCAATGTCACAGACTTGGTCATTACCACAATCTTCAATCCCATCGTCGTCGATATTCTCTGCAGCTTCGACATTTGTTGGTATCTGCGCCACTGCCAGTGAGTCATCATTCCCTTCATCCCCTTTCTCAAGGTCACGTTGAAGTTGATCATTCCCACTACACCATATTGGATGAGCGGATCTGAGTCTAAGCAGTACAATTTCTCACCTAGATTCATTCCTCATTAGCATTCCGGACTTTTCGAGTTCGGCTTTGTCGATCTCCTCTATGGCATCGTCCGCCAGTTGAACTCTAATGCACTCTCCAATATAATGAAGGTCACCTCGATTCAGATATTTGTCGTGCGGAGTGGAGCCAAATACTTCGGCAGTTTTTGGTAGGCGGGTCGTGAGCCAAATTATATGCGGAGAAGCCTCCGACAAAACCCTCGCGACTGGGAGCAAGTCCAGCCAATGCGAGGATCAAAACCAAAGCGATGAATGAGGCCACAAGCGCCGCCAACAATGGGATGCGAGAAAACTGAAACAAGAGGCTATAAAACCGCACAGATTCAAGATGGAGGGTGAACTCACATGGACCCTTATCGTATTTACATTTTGGTTGATTTCAACCTGTCCGGTTGCCCTGTCAAACCCTCCTTCACGCCCGCCAAGCTGTGCAGCTAGAGAAAAATCGTGATCAGCTTTCCTGGGTCGGAAAGGTGTAGAAGCAACCTGTCCAGATCATCGTCCCAAAGTACTGGGATAACGCCCCTTCCAGCTCGAGTGGAGACAAAATGAAGGTGGGCGTGCTGTTGTTGGGTATTTTAGGAATTATCTGCTCCTGGGTCATATTCAGAAGACCCATCAGCAGTCTAGGCAACGTCACAAATAAGTTTTATTCTCGTTGCAACATTCACGGATATTGAACTGACGTTTCGGGTGTATATCCGCACATACTACCATTGCTGCTGCCTACACATGGCCCAGATAAAACGCTGTTTGTCCAGTATATCGCTTCCACTGGTGTTCCTTCAAACGGCTTTGCGAGGAAAGGTGCTTTGGTCTGTAAGTTGGGTCACTACACTTAAGATGGCAGGGTATGAAGGCTAATTCCACACACCCAATCTAAGGCTTGATTTGTGGAGAAGGAATTCCCTGGGAAGATTGTCCATCGATTGTCAGAGGATACCGAATTATATGTAGTATCAAGAAGTAAATTCGATTGAACGTCGACGGTAGCCACATGCTTTTCAAGAGACATTTCACACGCAACCATGTATCCCACCACTTGCGTGCTGGATACTTCATGCCCTAGTAAAAATTACAACAAGATATTCAACGACACTATGTCCTCGGGGAATCATGCTCACCATTGCTGTCATACGTTGTCCATGGCATAGACACTGAAGTGTTCTCTAGCACCGCTCCACTTTCAGCCATTGCTGTCGTAACAAGAAAAGTAAGATAATTCTGTGAGGTCTGTTAACAATGACCTATGCAATGACGGAGTTCGCAGTTCATCTACCTCAGCAGACACAATGTGCAAAATTTGATCTGACCCTGCATACTGGTGATTAGTAGCTGCGGACACTAAATAATTAACAAACGCACAAGGAATCACGCTGATGAAGTCTTCAAGTTGAGGAGAGCCATCACCATTGGACCAAAACGAACTCGGCAACAAGAAGCAACTGGCATCTATGAGTGTTGCATTCACAACTGCAGCTCCAAATCCAGGATTTGGAGATAATTCGTCGTATAACAAGCCGCCTGACAGCCCCGTGGTCACCACCCCCTTAGTCTGATTCGAAGGCAAGGCAGCCGAAGTTATCACATTCCAATCCAGAGCGCTGATATTTATTGCCAGGTCTGGCCATGCGAGTTGCGTAGATGATGATCCGGCGGCGGTGATGGTGTAAGTTTGAGGCGAAACTATGTATGGTCGCAGAAAAGAAATGGTTGAGAGGGAAAAGAGGTAGCAAAACACGCCAAAGATCCTCGTGAGAGACCTGAAACCAGGAAATGAACGCTGGAATAAAATGCAACGGCAAGCCGAATTCCAGTCATGCCAGGAATACCTGACGTCATGCAAAGAAGAAAGAGACTGGAAGCGTGCTAGATCATGAGAAAGGGTGACAGTTTGAGCCAAGTAAACTAGGGCGGCGATCGACAACTACAGAGCATTATCAGTCTACACTTCGACTAACCTGCTGAGACTTACGGTAAAGTATGCCTGTATACACTCGCGAATGCCAAACTCCCACGTCTCGATATAAGACGTGACTGAGAACACAATGTCTTGTTTATTGTAGTGGTTGGTTGAAAAAAAGAGGAAACCATTTAGGATAACAAAGAGGGCATGTAAGATCATGCAAAGCCAGTGTTGCATAAACTGATTGGGGCGGCGTGTCTCCGTCTCTGAAATAATGAACGGGTTAGTATACGAGAGACACCAATTCTAAAGTGGCACCTTCGTGGCTCCCCACAACTCTGTACTTGAGGGGAAACAATCTCAGCGACTTCACTCGGTGCCAAGAAGTGCTCGCACAACCGCAAATTCCATGCCATATTCGTTGAAATACACCTGGTTTAGTTGCGGATGCGCAGTCTAAACTTGCTATATCTGGGAGGTCATGATCGATTGCAAAAACCTGACCACTATCTTGAACTCCAACTCGAAACATTCCGGCCCTGCGGAGCACCTGACTATCAGGATGTGAAATTCTGGCGAATTGGGTTGTAAGATCCTGTGAATGTTTTGCCAACCACATGAATGCCATATTAGACGTCTGTACACTTGTTCCTGCCCTTCTTGCAGCAATACGAATGACGAGCGCAAGAAGACAGCAGGAAGAGAGTAAGGCGACAAAGTTCTGGATTTTGTCCTTAGTTCTGGGATTGCAAGTGAAATATGGAGTCATATACCGAAGTACAATCAAGCTGATGTAAAGATTTTTTTATCAGCGTCTCCGCAGTAGCGGCAGTGCAGGATAACACGAGCAACGTACTTCCAGACGGTTCTCCGATACAAACTGCGTTACCTCCGCTTCGGCTGTGGTCCGTTGAAACCCTCCGCTGGAATCACCCAACTCCCCAGCTGTTAAATAATATTGACACTATCCTTGTCTCGAGGTATGCAAAGGAAAATGCTGACCTATCCAGATGACTTTTGCATACAATCTTGATAATGCCGTCTCCATCTGATGTTTTGAAATCATGAACGATGGTGTTGTATTGAAATGCTGGTTTCCACTCGGGGCTGGATCTTGCGTGATATTGATGGGAACATCGGGGATGATACTACTGAAAGGCATGCCTATCAACTGCATGAGTAGCCTGTCGAGAATGAAGTGAGTAATTTAGATGCTTAAAAATGGGAGGATATGCGCACAGTTCTCCTACTGACGTGTTCCTGTTGCATGGGTAATGGTCGATCTTGTCGAAGCAGGTTCTTATACCCGTGTAAAAAATTTGCGTCTTGAATGGCATTGTAATCTTGGTGGATATCGCTGTCATTAACTCTGATGTACATGTGCATGTGCATGCAGGAAACATACCACGCCACCATCAACGATTTGCTCGGGAGGAAAAGATGCGAGTGCTGGTATGGTTGTCCATTGCGGAGGGGATGCAGGCATTTCTGGGACGACCAGTAAAGTATTTGATTGCGCATCCACGGTAGCATTTTGGCGAAGTAGTGATACATTGCAGATTGCAAAGTGCAAGTCGATAGAGCTCCAGGTACTATTTCCTGCAGCTTTGTAACAAGGTTAGTCATGGACTAGCTATCCGATATGTGTACGTACGGTCACTGTCATAATACCAGGTCCCTTGCACTGTTGTTTCGTCAATCGAGGGATTTTCGGCAGTCCCAGTCGTCAACAGGAAATTGAGCCAGCCCTGAGATCTTTAGCGAATACCTCAAAAACGTGTTCGACTTGCTTACCCCAATCAACGGACTGTCAAGAAGATACAATACTTGGTCTTTCCCTGATAGAGATGAGTCGATTGCAGCTCGGTCAATAATGGGCTCACATGGAATTGCATCCAAAGCAAGGGTGGTGGTTGCGTTGGTATAGATCAAAGGCTCATTTGCGACACTCCGCTCGTACGATAAATTTTGTGCAAGGAAGCATGTGACGCTCACTTCTGTCGCAGTCACAGTCGCGTTTCCTGTCGCGCCAGGGGATATAACGTCATAGAGGAAACCGTCACCGAGTCCTATGGCTGTCGGAGATAACTGCCCAAATTTCGATGCCACAGATAGTATTGTTGGCCAGTTCCAATTCTGGGTGTTCACAGTGGCATCTGGCCATGCCGATAGCGCAGGTACTGCAAAGGTGTGGACCCTTTCAGCAGATGTAGGGACTAGCACCAGAGTAGCATGAGAATGCAAAAAGGTGAGGCCTATGACATAGAAAAGAAAGACAGTCGCCTCTGAACACGCTGTGGTAGTCATTTTTTGGTCCCAAAGAGCAGCTAGTGCAGCGCCGGATCCATACATGGCATTTAATATGTCGTATACCGCAGTCAATCTAAATTCACCGCTGAACAGCTGCATGCGAATGAGATCGTATGTCCTGAAACCTAGCAAATTCAACCATATCTAGCAAATCTTTGATTACTTTCGATTATAGCGATAAACTAGTACACGTACCTCATAACCAGTAACAAAAAGGGTATAGCCCCAATGAACTTGCAAGCGGATAGAACGGATCACGTAGATGGAAGGGGTCATCGTGAAGTCAAAGTTGCGCATATATAACAGGAATAAACCGCAGTGGATGATTATGGGAACCACATGGCATGCAATGCAAATGACCTTCAAGTTGACTCGCGACTGCTTCGTCGAAACAGAGGGGCGTGTTGATGAATGTGCCGGTGGGTGGGGTTCTATGATGTCCATAATCGATGTTGGAACTGGGGGACGCCTACAAAATGGTTGTTCTTCAACTTGATCTGACAAATACCCAACTTCTCGCTTAAGTCAAAGTTTGACGGGTTACGACCCCTGGGCCTGAAGCATCTGATTGGTTGCTTATGGCGCAGATATCTACAAAGTTCAATATCGTGTCTTTGCGCGCCTCATCTTTGCTTAGATAGTGAACTGATACGACGCTAATGAGACATTGGAATCTCACCATTATCCTGCGTCCGCAGGAGCACGATTGTAGCAAAAATCCTGACCGCTCGCATAGCAGTACAAGTTGTTACATACTCGGGTAAATCAAACTCCGCTCGACGAAGATTTAGATTTGAATGGTCGATACGAGGCATATAGCATGGCATGCATGATGCACCGCGAGCAAATCACAAATTGTTGTGAATCCAGCTTCGACTGGCTCCAGAAACAGTGACACGATCTAAGAGGTTGGGGACGCAAGCAGGTGGAGCCACTCGGGAGGGTGGGAAACCTGCTACTTACAAGTTCGACCGTGCACTGACAGGCACTGACTCTTGAATGGCATATTACGACAGATAAGCAAATCTAATCTATTCGCAATGCGCCAACAACGATATCATGTGTTGAAACTTGAAAGGAAGTGGTGGATGGGTATAAAGAACAAGAGTAGCAACGAGTGAGGATGCGCGAGCTATGCCGAACTCGCTGTCGTCGATGGTAGATGGAAGAAACAGACTAGGAAAATTTCACGCTACCGCTCAGCCTGGAACCAGGAAGTATAGTGCCTAGCGGAAAACTCCGGCAAACTACGTTACCCGGCACCTGAAACTAATAATTAGCATGGGATCGACATCATTGGAAAAGTGCACAAGTATCATATATATCATGGTCAGGGCACAGTTTAGCAAATCTCTGTGCCAAATTTCAGCAGCGGAAGCGCTGAAGCTTTGAAGGATGGATGGCAGATGCTGAAGAAAATATGCAAGAACTAAGTTAGTAGTGAGTTCATTTGGATTAGCAATCGTTTTGTTCGCACGGTCGGCAGAGTCAGTCTTTGATTGATTGAACTATTGTCGCAATTAGCACAAGGCTCAACGTTGCAACCACGATGTCCATTGCACACGGAATAAAACGACTAGGCGTCCTCGGTGCAGGCCAAATGGGCACCGGCATTGCCTTCGTATCCGCCCTCCACGCCAAAGTCCCAGTCCTCCTCTACGACAAATCTGCACACCAAATCTCCAAAGGCCTCTCCCTCGTAGACAAGCTCCTCGCCAAAGATGTATCTAAAGGACGGCTCCAACCGTCTGATGCAGAAGAAGCGCGCGCTCGCATCCAAACCGTAGACACCCTCGATGCCATGCGCGATGTAGACATGGTCGTAGAAGCCGTAACTGAGAACCTAGACCTC
Source organism: Suillus americanus (assembly GCA_016695465.1). NCBI lineage: Eukaryota > Fungi > Basidiomycota > Agaricomycetes > Boletales > Suillaceae > Suillus > Suillus americanus. The sequence goes on along the minus strand of MU177987.1, from coordinate 14,871 downwards.
AAACGCGCTATATTCCGTGATTTTGCGGCGAAGATCCGTCCGGATGCGATTTTGGCTACGAACACGTCTTCGATTAGTATTACGAAGATCGCGCGGGCCGTTATTCCCGAGGGGGCATCTGCGGCAGGGGAGGAGGGGAAGGCTGCATCTGGGAGGGTGGTTGGTGAGTGTTTGGGATAGTGTATGGGTAGTGATCGATTGACGGCAGGTGTTCTAAGGTCTGCATTTTTTCAACCCTGTACCTGTCATGGTGATGCAGCTGTTTACTATGCTTTGAATGATGTGTTGATGCTATCTACGAATGTCAGAAACTCGTGGAGCTCATATCTGCGGTGCAAACGTCACAAGACACGCTAGACCGCTCACGTGCATTCGCTGAAGCGTGCGGGAAAGGTATTTGTTTCTCCGGGATATATTGTTCTGTTGTTCACACTCCGTTAAGAGGTCGCTACGTCGCAGGACGTGCCTGGGTTCGTGTCAAACGCGTTGCTTATGCCATTCATCAATGAGGTAAATACTTCTGTCTGTTGTTTGTACGTCGTGTGTTTAATTTCACCGCAGGCGATCATGTGCCTAGAGAAGGTGATGCTCCGACACCAACGGATGACTGTTGGTTTTACTGACGCTCGTGTGGTGTGTCCAGGGCGTTGCAACTCGTGATGACATCGACAAGACGTTCAGGTTGGGCATGGCACATCCAATGGGGCCGCTACAGCTTGGTGAGTTACTGTAGCCAGATGTGTTGTATCTCTCTGATGGTCACGCACGAATTTATATAGCTGATTTGTAAGTGCAACTATCACTTTATTGTCTGCATTGCTCATCGAGAGATAGTATCGGTCTTGATACTTGCCTCTCTATTCAGCAGACGCTTTACAAGGGTACCTCGGATTCCAAGTATCGCCCTTCGGTGTTACTTGAGCGTATGGTGGACGCTCAGTATCTTGGAAAGAAGAGTGGTCGAGGATTTTATGAGTACAACAACTGATAATTCTCTCCCCTGTATCTATCTACGTGCAAAGAACACTAATTTTTCCGGAATAACCCCTGTGCCAGGTCATGTGAGATACTTACCAAACCAAAGTCTAATCTAATCTCGTGCCTGCCAACAACATCGTCTTAGACCTCACAAATGCCTCCAATATCCCTTATCGATCTCTCGCATCCCCTCACTCCCCAATCGACTATCTATCCTGGAGATCCACCCTTTGTGATGCACAGCGTGTGCAACATCCCCACCGATGGATACACTGTACATGCTGTCTCGCTCGGAACGCACACGGGGACACATGTTGATGCCCCATTTCACTTTTTCCCGCATGGCCAGAAGTTGCATGAGCTCTCTCTCTCGCGATTTGTCGGGCGTGCTTTAGTCGTCGATGTGAGGCACCTAGTGCGGGCGAGAGGGTGCATTCGGTGGAGGGACGTGCGAGAGAGCCTCGATCGGACTCGTGGGACGATTGCTTCCCTTGGGCCACGGTCGGAAGGGAAGACCGATATAGTGCTGTTCTGGACGGGGTGGGATGGATGGTGGAGCGAGCGGAAGTACTTTGACCATCCGTATTTTGGGAGGGATGTCGCAGAGGAGCTTGTGGAGATTGGTGTGCGACTTGTGGGTGTTGATACGCTAAGCCCGGATGAGACTGTTCTGGTGCAGGATGGAGGGGAGGAAAAGGAGGATGCGTTTGTGATGCATGAGGTACTTTTGGATCGTGGATGTTTGATTTGCGAGAATTTGACGTGTTTGGGGGAGCTTGTGGGTGGGGATTCTGAAGAAGGGAAGGAGGTATGGGTGAGCCTTGTGCCTCTGAGTCTACATGGTGCAGATGGGGCTCCTGTACGGGCGTACGGGTGGACGGAGTAAACGATAATACAATCTTGTCGTGAATACAAATATACGGATCTCGTGACCGACCGTGCACGCGTGCATGCCCCATCTAATGTTCTAATCTAGATATTTCGCAATGAAGATGTAAAAATCGTACGGAACTCGGGTGGTCAGCAGGCCACCCTTAATCCTTAGAAGCCGTGCCGCTCCTGTGTGCCGTTGAATGTCAAGGGAACGGATACACCTCCCAGTATCGAGATGAGAGAAGGTCGCACCGGACCAGGCGGGCCTGGCCGGTCATGCACGATTCCTGACGTACATAGTTGCTGTCATATGTAAAGAAACATGTGTTCAAGTCAACTTCAAGTCGTAAATAAGTGATATCAAAATGATAGGATTCCATACATAATTGAGACACCTGGCTCCCACAGTTCGTGTACAACCGCTATGATGATCGACCTCACCCACACGCTGACGACGTCTCCAGAAGCCCCGATGTCGATATGGCCGGGGCACCCAACACTGGAGATGACAAAAGTTGCGACGATCCCAGAACAGGTCGCGAACGTGACGCTTATTTCACTAGGGTCTCATACGGGAACCCACATTGATGCGCCCAACCATTTCATTGCGGACGGATTGACAGTGGACAAGTACGACTTGACTAAACTCGTGGGCCGTGCACTGGTTGTCGATGTGAGGGGGAAGAAGGCACGTGAGATGATTACCTGGGAGGATATGCAAAAATGGGAGGGAGATATGCATGAGGGGGTGATTGTGCTCATATGCACTGGGTGGTCGCAATATTGGGGCAAGGAGAATTACGAAGAACACCCGTTCATGGATTTGGATGCGGCGAAGAAGCTTATGGAGATGGGAGTGAGAGTAATTGGATGCGATACGCTGAGCCCTGACAATATATGCTCGCCAGAGTGCGAAGTGCACAAAGTGATACTAGGAGCGGGAGGAATGATTGCAGAGAATTTACGGGGAATAGAAGAAGTGCTGGCATTGAAGAACCCGATTGTGAGCCTGCTGCCACTCAAGTTGGATAGTTGTGATGGTTCGCCAATACGAGCGATAGCTTGGTCTGCAGGAGGTGAGTTCGTTTAACTATTGAAAATTACTTATAAAATCTAATTGCGAGTTCAAGATATCTGACACGTAGCCTGACCCCAAATTGTAGATGCGGGGTTTCGGAAGCAATATATCCATTAATGATTTTAACAAGTTGGATAAAAAAGCCGATAATCATTCCTCTTACTAGTAGTATCGATTAACTAGCTAGGGCTCCCAAGGCTAAGTACTTCTTCAGACTACGCTCATCTTTTCTGCTGCGCGCTTTGCCGGATGAGCCTCGTTCGTTCTTTTGTTCGTGCAATTCCTTCATTTTTAATCTCTTCTGCTAACTTTCATCAAGGTCGATTGAAGCTTCCTTTGTAGCTTCAATTTTATGCAGACGTTCATCAACCAGGAGCAAGACACAGGAGCTTGGGAGGTTTTACCTTCTACCTTGTGGGAGATCAGGTATGGATCTGTTAGCTGGTCCTTTGACACACAATACTGTCGTGTCCCCACAAAACCTGTCTCCCATCCAAAGCCGCCCCATTACCATGGTTCCCTACTCAGGACATCCCGTCCAAGACGCCGTTATATAATTCTTTGCAAAGCTAAACCATTCGGACCTTCTCAAGATCCGACAACCCTACCCCATAACTCTGCGAATGAATGGCCAACCTCCGAGCCACTGAATCACAAATTCATTGGTGTTCAAGTTGCAGAAGACGTCTTGAGATCGTATGAACTGAATTCCGGATTCACTCACTCTATCATGCCTGATATCACCTTGGACGAGTTGTATACTAGTTGGACGAAGTTGTCAGTTGACGTCGACGAAGAGGAGGTCGAGTTTGCGAGGTCTCAGTGGGCTGCTCTTGTTCAGGATCTAGTCGGGGATATCCAACTATCCCGGGCTATATCCGCCTCCGACCTTGACGGTGCGTTTGAGATTTACACTTTTCTTGCAAATCATTTACACTCCTTCTCAGGTGGCCGTCCCCAGTCTCCGCTCTCTTCGCTGGAATACGATTCAGAGCCATCTACCGATTCTGATATGCTCCCTTCCACGCCCACACAAAGGAGTGCATTTTCCGATGTTGAGGTACATCAGCCCTCCCCAGTGTTAGATGCTCGAGGTCTTTCTCCACCCAAGACTCTCAATGGGTCCGCAAGAGCTTTCACCCCCAAATCAGGCCCGCAGTCCAAGTTTTTGGTATCATCCTCTCCAGGCTCCAGCTCACGCTCGTCTCCCACCCCAATCAACTTTGTATTTCCAGCTATTAACGGTAACTACCAGTACCTGCCTCCAGGCCTGAAAAAGGACGACCAAGGGTTCTACACTTCAATCACCCCACCTGGCTCACCATCTCGCTCTCGTCTTGATTCCTCTCGGCCTTCCTCGCGGCTGTCATCGACGCGTCTCCCGCAGTTCTTGTCCGACGTTCAGTCGCGCAAAGCCTCCAAGACCAGAGTCATCGTAGACCAGATGAGATCTACTCCCGTTGTCGGCAAGAAAGGCAGGCCTCGCAGTCACTCCAAATCTTCATGTGACAACTCGCCAGGACCTTCTACATCACACAGTGACGCAGGAGACAGAAAGGGTCCCAGCTCTGCGCATGGCAGAGACCGCGACTCTGATCCAGACTCACCCTTCAGCCCCGAAAACCCCATCACGCCAGGGAGAAACGGTTGGGTGGAACTCCCATCGCCTCCTGTCAGCGTTAAAGCAGGGATTCCCAGTAGCGCTGCACGTCCCTTGTTCCCTACATCATCCTCATTTTCAGACGCGCCTTTCCTCATACAGCCTCCCACGCCGCCTGGGCCTTTCTATCACCTGCCGCGCGCGCCGGGTTATCCATACTCGTACGTCCCAGCCAGCGCTCCACCACCACAACCGACCTCATGGGTCCCTGTCACTTCTCCCACTTACCCAAGCAACATGTATGCACGGCCTGTCGTGTGGTGATGGTGCCTATGTAGAAACACCTTTTTTGCCATTCGTCATTCATCATAATTACTGTATGTAGCACCACTCCCTCTCTTATTGTTTGTCTTGGAGGTGATATGACGGACCTTGGGGACTGTCTACTGTAACTGATTGTTTCGTTCTTGTCACATCATGATTGTGCTTTATGTATGCGTCCTGTGTGCGTTTCGTTCGTTGTCTTGGTTTATGATTACATGGTGGTATATGGTTTATGCGAGTAGTATTAAACAAAGAGACTACCATCGATAATAATGTGGCAGCAAGAAATAGATGGCATCTTAAGAAGATTGGGAGTTGAGCTGCTCGTTGAATCCTGTGCCCGGGAACTTCTGTCTGAGTGACTTAGAGGGGGAGGAGGAGGTAATCCACCCATAACTTTTTTCCATCGCACTTTCTGACCTCGACCTCTTGTCATCCTAATCTACATATTAATAGGCTCCTGGAGGAGATGCTGACATGGAAGAGGGAGGATTGGACTCTCGGAAAATGCTGTTAAATAGTACAGTATTCTGCATTGCCAACAAGAGGAGAGACGATCATTAGACAAGACCAGTCGTGGATTCAATAGAAACCTTGACTTCCAGTTTTGATTCCGCGGCTGATGAGCTCGAGGCGACTGAAAAGCATGGCGTGGTGGTCGTTGGACGAGAGGAGAGACTTCTAGATAGTCTAGATGATATTCAGTGACTAGTCTTTGTGTCTGTTGTGTGAGGACGGAC